>JANTOQ010555457.1:0-10869 GCA_027564595.1 Bythotiara depressa | reverse complement strand
GGGATTGATGAAGAAAACTAGCAGCTTTGGTTTAAGCGACTTTCAAGTTTATCGACAAGTCAGATTTACGTTTATCTGAAGATGCTTGGGTGGCATTTATGAGAGGCTAGTGAGGTCTACAAAGCGGTGCTTAAATAAACACATGAGAAATGCTAGATTAACCTATGAAGAGTTGATTATTTATTCAAGGGCTCTTACATATACATATGAAGGAGAAATACAAGAAGTTATCACTTCAAGCCATCTTTTCATGGGTTGTAGATAACTTTCCACAACAACGGGTGTCAATCTCGATTAAGCATGCTGCAATGTATCAGTAGAAGAAGCCACTACTTTAAGGGAAGAAACTTTCTCGGGAAGATACTTTCACGGGCTTTTTGGCCTTAAATCCACGAAGTTTCTTCCGCTAAATATTCAAAAATTGGAAGACCGCGAAAAAGATGTCAAAAATCCAAATGTTTGTCTAAATTTGGTTTTTGGAACATAAATCTGATATACTTTGGAATGTACTGGAGTTAAAAATAATAAAATAAATGCTCGCTCCTGCAATGGATAAGTTCGATTCAAAGACGACTCTGATTCTGAGAAGAAGAAGCTAAATTTGGGAACAATGGCTCGAGAATACCTACAAGAACATCAAACAAAACACCGAAGGATAGAGATTAGAAAGGGAAATGAAAGAGAAGGATCGTTATAGTGTATGACCACAGAAACAACAGAGAAAATTGGAAGCTAGGATAGATAGAGGAATTTATATTGGGGAAAGACAGATAAGCAAGAGGCGGTATTGTGAAAGTAACAGAAGAGGACAAGAAGCCTACCTATATTCAAAGACCAATTCAGAAGTTGACCCCTTGGAGACAAGAAGGAAAAATTATAAAAATAAACTGTGGCGGAGAGTCATTGGAGCAATAAGACCCGCGACGATCAAGGCCCAAGATCAGCTATGACGGAAAGTCTTGAGAGCATTGAGGCTCGCGACTATCAAGGTCAAGTTCCAGCGGTAATGGAATGTTGTGGGAACACTGAGGCCCCGCGACAGTCAAGATTTAGTAAAATATACAGTTCGCGGTGGATAAACTCCGTAAACGACGTAATGCAGCATTAGTCGCAGATGTAAGACGACGTTTGATGAACCAGAATTGATGTTGCCATGTGTCAATGGGGGAAGAGTGTGCGCGAAATGTGGCAACCACCGTACGCGACGAAATGACTAGTCAATTTCGTAGATGAAACATCACGTGATAAATGTTGAAGAAGGCCTTTTACGACAGAGAAGAAACAAGATGCCGTGTTATATGCACTGTGTATATAAGCATATATAAAGGAGCTTGTAAATTTATAAGAGAGAAGAAGTAGAAGTTAGCACATACCTAGTATTCATGTTCTGTATCCGAGGGTAAAAGTAAGAAACCAAACAACTAGGAGGAAAATGCAAAACAAAGATGTAAGAATTCATGAATTATTCTATGAGAAACTTCACCGTTTGCAGAATGTAAAAGCATCTGAGAGGTAAATATATTGAAGTGCATCAAGGCAACAAGAGATGGGAATGTGTGAAATACTTCATTGATTTAACATGGAATACTAAAGAAAATAATACAATCTTGCAGTTTTTAACCCTTTATTATTCACGATGGAGTTTATTTTGAAAGAAAAATTCGAAAATCAAAGTCAAATATCTCCTTTGTTAAAGATTTTTGGGAAGCCCCCTGGACCCCCAATTTAGTTGCCATAACGGCGGTTGGGTCAAATAAGGGTTTACTGACACGCGTAGATATGGTTGGAATTATTGTTAATATATTTTTATTTATATATTATTTAACATATGTATTATACATTCTTTACCAGAATAAAAGCGAGAAGTTAAGAACTGATGTTGCGAACTACCAAGGAAGTTTGACGGGAATAACGCATTCATCGCTGTGTTAACTAAGCCATTACAAACATTATGAAAAGGCAGTCCAATGTTATATAAATATATTTGTAATAAAATTAATGAGCATATAGGAATATTAGCATCTCCTCAAATATGTTGAATATGGAACTGAATCTTAATCAACAAACAAGCGTATTTCGTCGGGTATTAAACGCGCCTCACTTTGTTGGTATATTGTCGGATTTGTTGGTATATTGTCGGATTTGTTGGTATATAGTCGGATTTGATTAGTTCTTTTTATTTTATTTTATTAGAGCTACTTGTATAAACAAAACTTTTTTCCGACTCTAAATAAATATATCAATCAATCAATCAATCAATATTGCTTTGAACATAAATTTGATATGCATGATATCACAAACTGAAAATTTATGTTAATTATTATATTATTATAATGATTAGACATTTGTCGCCCCGTGCCTCGCGAGTGAAACTATTTACCCCGGCTGAACCAGAAACTCTAATTAGTAACAGATTGTTGGTGGCCACCCTGGATAGGAGAAACGAGAGAAACACCAGCTTCCTAATTTTTAAAATCATAAATATTTGGAAAAAAAAAACTGCAAATGTAAATTTACAAAATGGGTTATACATCCAGGCATTTGTGTACAAAATGGATGACAAATGTTTTTATACTGTCTTTCTTTTGTTGCTCGTATCACAAATCATGAAGGGGAGCGGTTCTAAACAAACCCAGTGGCTGTTGCAAAATTGGTGCGCTTTTATCTAATCTCCATCAACTATACCAAGAACGAATTGCTTTCTTGTCATATTCACGTTTACTCCTATAAAAGAAGAAATATACATTTAAATATCTAATGGAAGAAAATTTAGCTGGAAGAAAAGTTCGCGGTTTTCGCGGAATTTGGTCTCTTACGCGAAATTTTATTCTCGCGAAGTAAACCAGAATCTTTTCATTTAATTAACGCTAAATGCGATTTAAAAACCTTTTTGTTTCGTTTTTTACGAATAAATCAAAAGCAAAGTTTTAGTGTAATATATGCATTGTTTTCAAACGTACGTTCATTGGTAAAGATGTTATTTTATGGGAAGTAAAAGCATTAACTAGCCTATTTCAATAACTTCGAACGTAGAAATATTTTCTCACTAAGTATTTATTGTTGATTTATTTTTTAAATCTTAGACCATTCCTGTCTTTGGAGGTGAAACAGGGTACAGCTATCCCTGTATTTAAAACGCAATTTTTATCCACACCTATGTTTAATTTTAATTACAATAATTAGCAACAACTGTATGCCAACCGAGAAATTTAATTCCCTTAAAATATTTTTAAATCTGCCAACCACGAAATGTAATTCCCGCGAAACACAACCAGGAAATTTTCTTCCGTTCGAGGTACAATTAATAAACATATGTGGAGGTACAATTAATAAACATATGTGGTTGCTTATTCTGTTTGTTCTGCTGAGAATCATGAATCAGATTTACTTTTCGTAGTCAATAAATCTTGATTTTTCTATACACTAACAGCGTAATAAACCTCGCTCCTTGGTACCCGTCTATATTCGTTTTCATGGCTGATATCTTGTTTATTTTGGCAGAAAGAAAAGGTAAAAAAAAAGAAAGAATTAAACCACAACATACAAAAAACAAGAAATAATTTCTAGGCTATACGAAAGGGGAAAATAAACAAAATTACTGTTTTAAGAATGGTTGGAGAGAAAACTAAATACAAGAATAAACATTGACAAAGAAACTCATATATGACAAAGGCTATAATTAGCTAACTAGAAACTACTAACTAACTAGAGCACATGCGTTTAGTACTCGTTTTATTCAAGGAAAGTTTGTTTTGTTTTAAATCGTTGAATTAACTACCTACCACGCTTGGATAAACAAAATATTATGAAGTAGCTGTCTACTTACTTTACATTTGTCTGAATAATATTCCTTCGATAGAAAACATACCAGCTGATTCTTTATTAACCCAACCAGCAGTGAAACAGTACTTCCTCGATAGCCCTTTCACTAGGTCAGAACTGGCAGCTTTTTCATCAACAGCTAAATGTTGTGCTTGGACGATTATTGCTCTTTCCTTTTCCAGTTGGAATTTAAGTTAAAATTATAAAGGTTTCCAATGGGAAGTTAAATATAACCAGGAGGCATGCTTATGCACAAACAAAATAACACTTGTCAAAGACCTGGAAAAAAGAACACACCTTGGAGAGTTTGACAGGTTTACAATACAGGGAGAATTGAAATGCTAAAGCTTTCATCACCTCTTTATTGAATGCTGAGCATGTAACCAATCTACTGAGTGTATTTTGAAAACAAACACCTATTGTCAGTGGCAAGGGAAAAATCATAGCTATGTCTTTATAACAAATGATGAGCTAATTCTACAACATTGGAAACAGGTGAAATTTAGGTTGAGATTTTTCATCGAAATCTATTACTTATAATTCCCCAAGATGAAAGTTTGTAGAGAAAGGTCAAGAAATTATAAGTAGTGTAACACTGACAGTTTTAAAGGAGTCAAAGTGACTCTCGAAATGGAGTTATCATTGTAACAGGACCAAAGGGAATCAATATGGAGTTATATTGAAACCTGAAAGGGAGTCATAGAATAATTTTCTCTAAAGACTCCCATAGAAGGACTATTTTAACTCCCTTTAGTTCTCACAAACTGTGAAAAGGTAAAATCATTCCAATATAGAGTCACACTGACACCCTATAGGGAGTCATATTAAATGTGTTTTGTGATGACTCCCAGATGCTGGCGATTTGACTCCCTTCAGTGCATACAATATGTTCTGAGAAAAAGAGCAACTTTTGTATGGAGTCAGTCCTGTCCGTAAAGGGTGTCGTACAAAATCCAGCTTTAAGGCTGTGAAGACTGAGGTAATATAACGCTACATGCTCAAGAGAATATCAATGCACATAATCTATGCAGACTAGTTGTTTATAAAAGAATAAAAGTGACACAAATTTTTTATTTTTTTTACCATCATGACGATATTATCTATGCTTCCGCCATTTGTCGTCAAATCTTTAACGGCTCCTTATTTAATTACATCGAGACACTATAATGTCTCGTGAAGAGATAGTAATATCTCCACGCGAGTCATTACTACGTCCTCACGAGACATATGTAACTCACAACACCTACAGAGACACCTGATGTCTCACAGTTTGACCGTGTGGAAACATTTAATGTCTCCATGAAATGTTTCATAGAATCTTGTGCCGAGACATGTATGTGTCCACTGGAGACGCTAATGATCCCCGTGATCCTTGATAAATATCGATATCGATATGCGTTCAAAGATATTGATGTGCATTGAAATATATCAACGTACATTAAAGATATTTATATCAAACGTTCAAAATAAATTAAAGTAAATAGAAGGTGGTAAGCGTGAAAAATAAAACCTGCACACCGACGCTGTAACGGAATTTACCTAAAAAAAATCTATAAACATTGTTTTACCTCCACGAGCCTAAAAGAGTATGAATCGAGTCGCCTCATGTTATTATTTCACTGAGAAATTAATGACTACCAGAATATCTAAGCATCCCCTCCCTCCTGGTAATATTTTTCAAATATAAATACAAAATGCAAAATATAATATATTATAAATTATATAATATACCGGTATTCATATATTTATTACCTGCACAGCTAGAACGCCGTCACGTTACTTTTGCTTACGACTTTACGATACTCTACGAAGAAGCGTGCTATTTGCTGGAGGAAATCGACACAATCACGTGAACGAGAATTCGAATGTCAAAGGCTTTTGTTATCATTGCATCAGAAGAAAAGGCGGGAAAATAAACCGGGGGTATGAAGTGAGATTCATTTATATCATTCCTGCTGTAATAAAAAGGAAAAGGTTCTTATTAAATGTCAAACTTAAATATGCTGAAAATGAAGTTTAATAACTTTTTTCAATGTAAAAGTGAACATTATACTGATGGTAAAATAAGAGTGTTTTAAAAACTACTCTATGTCGTAGACCCCCATATCGTACGGACAATACACGCAAAGATCGAATTTCGAAATGTATTTGTTCCAATAGTTGATCTAGTTGATGTGGGTGATAGCTACTTTGCGTGCTGTTATATTTCACTGGGCCTGGATGGATGTCTGTCATTTGGATCAAATTTTGCGTAAGTAAGCATAAAAACCTATAAAGGTACATTCGTCTTTCTATTAACTTTATTCTTGAAATTGCACACAAATTTTGTAGGTTGGCAGAATATACAAACTTATTTTGTACGTTCAAGGATGGTATATGATATCTTTGGAACTTCCAATCATTTTACAAAGCAAATTCTAGAATATAGCTCACTATTTTCACGAAAGTTATGGAAATAATCAACATTTAAAAGGTTACGGGCTCCAAAAAATGGCCCTTCTCTGTAGTCCAGAATAAATTATTATTATTATTATTATTATTAGGAATATTTATATACTTACATGTACAGTATTATAATGCTTAACCCTTTAATGCATACTGTTCCCCCGGAATTAATTAAATCACTACTAATTTCTTTGCTGTTTTGATTTTTCCAGGGGGTTAATTATTAGAAATATAAGGTAAAATAAATTGGGTAAAGTCTGATAAGACCCACGGGTTCCTCGTTTAATTATATAGATTTTCTATAAGGACATTAATTAATTCAGGAGGAACACCTATGCATTAAAGGGTTGACCATATTTACAAGGTTCTTCATATTTACAAGGTTCTTCACCCTAAGTTGAAATTTACAGAAAATATTTAGTCTGTATATATATATGGATTACCTTGCGTAAGATTATTTGTCATGTAATATTTTCTGATAAATGTAGCTTGTTATGATTATGAAGAGTTGTCTTATTCACAAACAATCTGCTTTTAACTGGACTAATTTGAATTATTCCCTTAAAAGGAAATTTTCAATTTGTACCTGTGATGAAACTATTACAGGAGTTACTGCTTTGATAACACCATTTACGAAGTCAAAATTACTCCTTTCAAACAGCTTCTTCGTGGCTGCCTTTGGTGAAGCCATTAGGGAAGTCACAATTCTGATTGCTCCGTTTAAGAATTTATGTGACACCATTTAAGGAGTCATTTATGGGTGCCTGTGGTGACACCCTTATGGGAGTCATTGGAATCTTGACTCCCTTTAAGGAATCTTAATGACTCCAAAAAGGTTCTCAGCTCAGGCACCGTCTGAGGAAACCCTTTTGGGAGTCATTCTGACTCCTTTAAAACTGTCAGTGAATCATTATTTCTATTGTCTAAATTTGGGAGAGTAGGCACAAGATATTATAAATTTCAATTTCGTACAACATGTAAATATTTAAACATAAAACAAAAGTAATCCTGAACCGACTATGATATTAACTGAGTGGTTATCAAGTCAAGTGGCTGGAAATTAACGCCTGCACTTCATGTGTATTTATACCTTCAAAACAGTTATTTTTACATACGTTACAAAAATAAGTCTGGCATGGAGTAACAACAAAGTTTCTTTTTTGATACAAGAAGCTTAAGAATAATGGACAGAAACATGACCTTAAGATCGATAACGAGTGATTAGTTTTTATAATTTAAATTGCCATAAAAGGTTAATGCATTATCAAGAAACATGATTTTTTTTTCTTTTGAATTTTTATACTTACTTCACCGTACACGTGCATGTTTTAACAAACTACAATCCTACACAAAATATTTGAGACATTTTACGATATTAGCCCCTTTTCATGTTCCCTCCCTATATGGTAGAGCGTCCAGTAAGCCATGGAAGGGACAGGTATTGACGGGAAACTCGATAGTGTCTCACTTGCCAGTATATTTTCATCAGAAACAATGGAAAGTGTTCTTAATTCATTGGTTTTTCCATCTCAAGACCTCTCAAAATCCCGTTTCGTTCAAACCCTCCCTTTGCATCCGTACTGTAGGATCACAGTTGCTTCAGTTCCAAAGTACAAAATCTTACGTCAATAGTTAATCTGAAAAAGTTTAACTTCGAGATTCTTTATGTGTATAGACCTATTTCATTACTTATGGAACGAATTTTGACCATTTTGGCGCTTTGTCTCTGTATATTATGTGCAGGATTGAGGTATATCTATAACCATATAAGGTTAATATATTACCAAGAGATATATTTTTGTGGTTCATTTAATTTTTTTCTTTTGAATTCTTAAACTAAATTCAACCGTACACGTGCTTATATTAACAAACTACATACTTTGCGATCGATCTAATAGATGTGTTGCATGTTTCAAGAGAGTATTATATAAACTTCTGGTGATACTAAAAGTATTTTCTCTACTCATGTAAGACTTACTCTCTCCTCTCCCTACCAGCGACAAATTATAGCAACATAAACTGTGGGAAAGAGATAATAACAATTGGGAAATTAATAAATATAACAATACATTTCAGTTTACACCATCTGGACCGTATTCTTCATCTGGACACACAACATTTTTCTTCTTGTATCGATCTTCTTTTGGCATCTCAGGACATTGCAGCTCACCTCTCCTTCCACCGGGTGTATTACCAAATCATCTGTACTAACATCAACTTTAATTAATTATTTTTTCTACTCCTGTGAACGCATAGTTAAGTATTATTCTAGAGTAGATACAAATTTATATAAGACTTTCACAACGCTGATTGGAACAATAATAATTTTAACCCTTTAGTACATAATGTCCCCCGGAAGTGAATTATACCATTTGTAATTTCTTTGATATTTTCCCAGGGAGCTAATTATTCCAAATAAAATATAAAAACATGTTAGCAAAAGCTGGTTCTTCATTAAATTATAAAGGTTTCCAATGGGAAGTTTAATATATCCGGAGGATTGTTTGTGCATTAAAGTTAATGTATCTGAATGGAATAATAAGCAAGTGCTTTGAAGGAAAAAATTGCACATTTTTTGGGCATATTTACGAAAGTTAATAGAACGAATAAATATTAATTCTAGACTAACCGCGAAAATAAATTTGATGATGAGTAAAATAATTAAAAACTGTTCATACTAATGATTTTCTTCTTTTCCTTTACCAATAGCGAAGGTTATTCACCGTAAAATGTTCATATTGATGTCACCTGACCAGGAGCTAGTATTTTCTTGAAGCATTAAATACCTTTTGATATAATATAATTCAATCTACAGTTTGTAGCTAGCATTTTCAAATTATGTAACGTATGAAATTAATGACATGCAGTTGCACGTTCTTGTTTTGTCAATTTTCTATTGAATTCCTAAAGTAACTGATACGCGTTCACGTGCACATTCTAACACGCTAATCGCGCGCTGGCGATTCAAAGTTGTTATAGTGATGTTTCCTGCTTTACAGGTGAATGTAAAATAGCATTTAATTAACAATGTATGATAAAAAATTAAATTAAGTTAATATCTATACATCCAAAAAAAACTAATTTCTTTAAAAAGTGCAATAATTATACTTTGAAGCTAAAACCTTACAGATCTATGTAATTTCTATTATTGAATTCGAACATGAAATTCCTTTTTTCTAAAAATAAATTGTAGCTGAGTTGCAATTTTTCATGACGTAATTTTTGGTAAGGAGTTTTCAGACTATTAATAATAGTGAAATATCATATGATTTATGTTTTGAATGAGCAGTCACTCGTAGATTGGGATATTCCTTTTATACCCTGCTGAACGTATATTATTTCTGTGCTGTTTTGTGCTTTCCAGGGGGTTAATTTCTGGAAATAAAATGAAAAATAAAGTTGGTAAAAAGTGATGACACCCTTGGTTTTCATAAAATTTTAAAGGTTTAAACGTTCAAACATTCCAGGGGGTACCCTTCCACTTTTCAGGGGGTAGCATAAATTTAACTTCTTTTCCAGGGATTTGCTTGACTAAGACAACATGCTCTTCTAACCATGCTGTGAAATTGGAAAATCATGCAAAATATGAAAACGTCGACGAAGGTTTCATGAATCTATTGAAAGCCTTTGATTGTCTTCCACATGACCTATACGAAGTGAAAAAATGGAGGGTTATGGATTTGGAAAGAAGGGCTTACGATTAGTGTTCAGCTACACCTCAGTAATAGAAAACATAATGTATGAATTGGATCTACCATAAGTGAATGGCTAGAAGTTTTTCTTGGAGTTCCACAAGGATCTGTGTTAAGACCTATTTTGTTTAATATATTTATAAACAATTTACTATTTTCGATCTGTAGTACTAGTATCTGCAACTTTGGCGATGATACCTCTATGCCTGTGATACCACATTGCAAACCGTAATAGTACGTGTTAATACTGATTTACTACGAGTAACAGATTGGTTCAAATGCAATTCCATGGTAGCAAATCCGATTAAGTTTCAGGTCATCTTTCTTGGAAGTGACAACGCAAATACTAATATTATCGTTGACAAAAAGGTAGTTAGAAGTACAGAGACTGTAAACTCATTTGGAGGTCATATTGACAGTAAATTGACCTTCCATCCACACATTAAAGAGCTTTGTAAGAAGGTTAATATAAAAACTACAAGGCTCTGCTGAAGTTAAAAAATGATCTTTCCCCCCTAAGCTTTCTGCTCAGAGAGCTTTACAACCATGCACATTACTGCACCACAAGAGTAAATTCACACAGTGCATTATAGACATCACTTTTGGCGCACACAAATATATAAATATAATCTATGTTTCTTGCGAAGAGGTCATCCTCTGCACTATTGTGTGAATAGGAGCCGAACTCGTAACCCTTGAATTGAAAGTTCAATACTCAATCTAAAGCTGATTTATTGTTCAATTCATATGTTTGATCAACATTCAATTATTGTCCACTGGTTTGGATGTTCTGCGGAAAGCAAGCTCATAATTTGATCAATAAAGTCCTATCACAGAGCTCTTTCGGTAAAGGTGAATAGATTTTCTGCCTCAGTTGATGAATTACACTGCCGTTTCACATTGTTCCATT
>JANTOQ010555345.1:0-19976 GCA_027564595.1 Bythotiara depressa | reverse complement strand
AACTTATTTTTCTATCATGTTCCAATCTAATTGTATTATTTTATTAAACAAAAGGCATTTAAACAATATTAAAGATTACTAAATAGCGCGTGCCGATCAAATTTATTTTAATTTACATACTATACTATATACTTTTGACGTCATCATATTTATTAATTTTTAGTTCCATTTAGTTTAGTTTAAGAATTGTCCCATTAATTAAGTCCTGACTTTATTATTTCGCATAACAAAAGTATTAAAATGTTAAAATGAGTATACTGGTCTTTTGTTAAATTGCATGTAAATATATTTTGTTTTTAGTTAATCCACAAACGCAACATAAAACGTATGTTTTCTCGGAACAAGAAATTTCAGCAAGAAATTTCTTTCAAGAGCTCCAAGTCCCTGCGATTTTATCGCAACATAACGAAATTGCTCTCATTTCATACAGCAAAGCCTAGGCTACAAAAGGGTGTCTCATTTTTATTATTATTATCGTACGCCTGGTTATTCGTACTCTCAAGGAACCGAGCAAAATAGTTCGAATAAGCAAGGTTTCAATAAGTGGGGTTTCAAAAAAAAAAACGTTACAAGAAGAAAACAGTAGAATGTGTGCACTATGACTTTTTAACTCAGCTTATTACACCTAGGACACTTTTAAAATAGTCCCTTGATCATTGTTTGCTTAACAGATGTGCATTCAATGAGTAACTTGCTCAACATAGAAGAACACTTTTGTAATTCGCTTGCAACATGATCATTCTGAATACCACTAAAAGAACCTGTCAAAAAATGTAATTTTTTTATTGTTTTGTCATTTTTGGAAGAACGAAATTATGAAAAGTTTGAATAACTGAGGGTTTTCTCTTGAAGGGGGTGAGATTTACTGTTTGAATAGCCAGGGAGTTTGAATAACCGAAGTTCGAATAACCCAGGGTAAATAATAAGGGTTTCATAAGGGAGGTTCAAGGGACCAAGTGAAAAAGTTTGAATAACTAAGCAGTTTGAATAACCCTGTATTCAAATAAGTGGGGTTCAACTGTATTTCGATTTTTATCGATAGATAAAGGTTTTTCAAGAAAAATATTAAGTAGAAATGAATATATTTCGATTGTTTTTGTCATTATTCTTTAATGGAGTATTATTTTTAAAAACGGAGTCACCCTTTTGTAAAGGAAAGAAAGATGCTTCGATCCATGTTTTTTATGAAAAAATGTTCACGTGGAGGACTTGGAGCTCGTTTTACACAAGTGACAAAAAAAAGTTAATAAGTTTTTCTCTTTTCCAAAATAAATCCAGGAAAAATGAGTCATACCACAGGACCTAATACAGGATTTGAATTTGGGCGG
Source organism: Bythotiara depressa (assembly GCA_027564595.1). Classification (NCBI taxonomy): domain Eukaryota; kingdom Metazoa; phylum Cnidaria; class Hydrozoa; order Anthoathecata; family Bythotiaridae; genus Bythotiara; species Bythotiara depressa. The sequence continues at coordinate 18,648 of JANTOQ010555345.1, read as the reverse complement.
CGCTAGCCACCCCCAGTTTGATCCAGGGGCAAAGCCACTGACATTATTTGTATTTTAGAAGTGTAAATCCATCACTTTTTGGCAGTACTTGTATGTATATTGCAACTAACTAAGTAAAGAACAACTGTAAAGAACAGAACAATAAAAAATTATATTTGATAAATTTGTGCGTGAGTATTTCGCACCCAATAGCGCTTTTCGCTATTGAATATGTCCAGTATTAGCCGCTGTACCATTAGGTAGAGGAATAATACAGGATTTAGAAAATATATACTTTTATGCAAAAATTATTTGAAGAAAAGGAGATATATTCATAATACTGAACATGTGTAATGAGTGTATACAGTATACTTAAAAACAAAATGTTAAAAGTAATATTAGGGGTCCACGAGGATTTTTCATTCCAAAGAATACGTTTTCTAGGCTAATTCGTGTGTTGAATCCATTTTTATTGAAATTTGAAAATGTGAAATCCACGGGACCACTCCTTTAAAGGAACCAGACCAGAAAGGGGTCACTTTGGCAGTACATGAAGACAATGAAGTTAATGTAGAGGGAATAATATATACCGTAAATCCTCGAATAAATGCCCAGCCTTAAATAAATGCCCATGTTCAAAAATGAAAAAACATAAATAATAATACAATAATATACAATAATATAATATATATAATAATAATACAAACGTATATCTTTTGCATATTAAAGATTATATGCAGGGAACATCCTATAATATATTTTTTTCTCTGTGCAAGAGTTCTAGCATTGAAAATTTCCAGGATGATATTGATGTATTATCTTAGTTTATCTCATCTTAGTTTTTTTATAAATCGGAGAGAAGATCACCTTTTCCTGAATGTCACTTTTAATTTTAATTTTCCTTATACCAAATTTAGGTAAAATTTAATAAACACCCCCTTAAATAAATGTCCACCTTGAATGAACGCCCATGTAAAAAATCCAATAATTAAATAAATGCCCAGGGCGTTTATTCGAGGATTTACGGTATACAAACTTCTTATTTGTGCCATGTATTATAGATTTGATTCCCGGCTTGACTATGTGCAGTGAAGCAAGGTTGATTGTTAGTTGTACTTGTCTGTGTAATACAATTAATAACTGTAACCTGTTATGTTTTCTTTTTTAGGACAAACGTCCAAAGGCCAATGACATGATGATGCTGCTTATATAAAAGTTATTTATGTCTAAAAATTTATATTAAAAGACATTTAAAGTATTTTCCTTGCAATGAATACCGAGAAAAATTATATTTATGTCCAATTTTTGACAGAACTATATACTTCATAAGAAATCATGGGCATAATAATGGTAAATAAGTAAATAAGTTTCATTTATTAAGGCATGGGTTCAATTGCCAATTAATGTTCATATGTTGTGAATTTTAATGCCGAGTGCTTCAGAAGGAATGGTAATTTTTTAATATAAAGACCACATGTATATAAAATGTAAATAAAATACTTATAATCTGTAGTTATCATGTTGTTTTATATGTAATTTACAGTAGGTATGTTTTAAATTTTGAATAGAATATATTGTTGATTCTAAAAGTTGGGAACATTATACAAAACAAAATTTCCACTATGGCTGCATCTGCCATAATGGACCTTCGAATATCGTTAAATTTTCAAAGTTTCACTCAAACATCAACCATTTTTAAAGGTTGCAGTCATATATATATCCATCTATATATTTTGATATTTGAATTATCAAAGTTACGTACGTACTATTGAATTTCCCAAAAAATAACATGGACCTATTGACCGCATTTTCTAATAATCACTGTCAAAGTAGGTCAAAAATACAAAATTCCGTACTTTTGAACCATGATTTTTAGGGAATGCATAATTTTCAAGTTTTCAAAAGTTTTATTTTCTATAATTAAAATTGGGGACAATAATGTTCACTTTTCAGCAAAGTTCAAATGCATGTCATTTTTGGTATAGCTGTCCAAAAATGTAATTTCAGATTTTTTTCAAAAATATTAAAATTTGGTCAGATCTTTCATATTGATGGTAGGGCATTTGTTCATTGTTAAGCGTGCACATCATGTTTAAAACTTTAAATAATGCTGCATTTTATTTCATTATTTCGTTTGTAAAACGCAATTTTTAATAATTCACAACACATCACTTTTAGCTAAATATCCTTTAATTGTGTGCAGCATAATAACTAGTCATTTAGATTTCAATAAACAATGGGTGTTATTTACAAATGCGTGTCATAGTCATAAAACAGAACAGTGTTTATTATTTCAATGGTGCATAGAAGAAGCAGATTAACAGGCAACAATAAAGTCAGATGCTATTTTATATTATGACTCCATCACTGTGATTATTTTGTAATGGTCCAATACATGGCTAATCATAGATTGAATCAAAGAAAAAAGTTTTAATTTGGTATGTACATAGATGAAGAAAATACCTCACATTATTCAGAAAAAACTGTAAAAACCATATAATAATTGTTTAAACATCACAAATGAATGAAGTTTTATTATATTATAAAAACCTCTATAATGGAGAGCTTTTCTTTTTCCTGTTGGCATGAAGTCGTTGCAGTGCACAACTGCTGCCTTTATAATTCCGAAGTGTCATTAAATTTCAGTAATTTTGTAAATTAAGAGTGAAAGTTATGTAGTGTTTCATGCTATAGTTATTTGCAACACTCCGTCCAATGTCTAGACAGTGTCAGTGTCTAGTAGAATAAAGAAAACAAATACAACAGTATATAAATTTTGTTTCATCTTACAAAATCTCGTAATAATACACGTCCTTGTAGTTTTAACTATTACATGCACGCACCAAAAATAGCTCTGCTGAAATGTTTGTAGGTATTCTTATAAATAAGTACGTTTTTCCTGTGAACCAGAAGTGAACTGCGAGTGAAATAAAGCAAGTTTTTATTCATGCAGCATGTGTCTGTCCCTTATAAAGTTCCACATTATTCCTGTAATCATTTAAAATTCCACACTTCCCTACTCATATAAGTACTAAATTAATTAACCAGGTTAGTATGTTGTATACACTAGGATCAAGCATATTTAAATTAAAATAATTTTTTCACTTTATACCCCCTGAATTTGCGAGTTTATTGTCTAGACATCTGGGATTCCCCTGACAGGTAAATCAAACAGACTGTGTGCAACAGGTCAGTTTCATAATCTTTAGACCTGGTTTCTATTTGCTTATCACTACAAGCATATTTGAATATTTTATTCTCAAAATGGATGAAATATAATACTTTAGTTTTAAATTAAAAATGTTTTATCATTATAATGACTTAATATATTATTTTTTAATTTTTTATTGGATTATGAGGAAACGAGAACTAGCCTAGTAGTAGCACCAACTTTGATTAAAAAGAATATTTATTCTCTGTAGGAGACAAACATATTTTTATAACCACTTTTCTGTGTTCATTTTATTAAACATTTTAAACATGCATTATGAAAATTTCTAAAACAAATCTTCCAGGAAAATATAGCAGAACAGTTTGAGGAAGCAATAAATAATATTTAATTTATACAGACAGTAAAATGTATTTCTTAACTCTTGCTAAGTGTGTGGAAACCAGTCTTGTACATCTTTTAATTTGAGGGAAGGAAAATTCAGTCAGGTGGAAAAAATACTATGTAAAATATATTCAAACAAGAAACAAAAGCCATAACAAAATTCTTAGAAAAATAAAGATTCTTTTGTGTCACAGGAATAAGATGCCTGAACTTAACTTTTATTGGTGGTACTATATCAGTTGGGAACACACTAGAGAAAGGTGGATTAGAAAATGTTTGTTTACTACTTACCACACACATTTTCTTTAAAAAAATTAATTAGAGTAGGTCAGCAACAGTCATAAAACCATAGTAACGGCTGTAAAAAGTCACAAGTGATAGCTTTATTGAGTTGGTATCATGAAAATAATTTTCTACAAAATAATTAAATAATTGCGCATCCCGCATTCTGGCTCAACTGTTTTAATTTAACAATGAACGAATTATTAAGTATGAGAGGCCTAGAAGTGAATGATGCAAATTTGGAGTGATTTTGAGAACATCACTATTGGAAAGTGCAAAAACTGCCTCACTCTTAGATAAAATGTCTCTTAAATACCAAATTAAAATATTATAATAAATACAACTTGTTATACTAGAATTTGTAAGTAATTTTTGAAAACAAATCACTTTCTCAAAGTAATATTACTTTCTTATTTCTCCTTCCCCGTTCGCGCCGTGCAGTTTACTCACCATTTTGTTGTTTTCAAACAAAATTCAAAACAAGGCTAAACAAAAATGCAAACCTGTGACCTATTTTGTTGCATACAAAATCAAAACACACTGAAACTTCAATAAAGTAAACCAGATTATCGCAAATGTTTAACAAAAAATTTATTTCACATACATATTTCTGTTACATATTTGCAAAAATCTTACCCCCATCGAAGTATAGGACAGATGTTTCAAAGGTCACTGCAATAAACATCCTTTCTAAACATAATTATGTCAGGTTGTGTTGTACAATTCTATTTGCAGAAATGTTCAGGTAATACAACTCTTCCTGAACTACAATCTTTACATCTTATAAGAAACTTTTTTAAAAACACTATTAGTTACGTGACTTGATGTCTTGGTGGAAAATCATTCATTATCATTTTCTAAGGATAGAAAATTGGAAATTTGGCCTTGATAGTTTTCTAATGTTGGAAAATGGGAATATCGGCCATGAAAAAGCATATATGATCGTTTTCTAAGGCTAGAAAATTGGAAATTCAGCTGTGAAAAGGCATTCATGATTCGACATTTTGCAAAGCTGCACATGCACAGATAACATTCTAGAGAATCCCTTCACAAAAGGTTGAATGTGATAAAGTTGAAAATTTTTTAACTTTTCATAAAATTGCCTTTTAAAAGAACCAATCAGATTGACGGAAATGTAATATCCATTGAAATCATTTATTGACGTCCAGAATCAGTCATGTAGATTTGCTCTGAACATACCGAATACAACTGATTGCCAGTTTGTATAGGAAAATCCTCCCAAGGGAACCATCTTTAAATACAGTGCATCCCAATACGTATGAGATAATAAAAATGACGATAATTATTCCAAATGATCATATAAGTTGAGAAATAGAACAGACTTACTTGAGGTATATTTATGTTTTTAAACTACCAGATCCTCCTGTATAAAACCACAGGAGGAAGGCATCATTTATTATTATTTATTATTTATATTATTTGTTTACAGATGCTGATGTGCATCAATATAACACCGAACTAGCGTGGGTAATAAATTAAGTAAGGTCGTATAAAAAGACACCACTTTACAACGTGATGAATAACATTAGTATATAACACTAGTGGTAAGGCGGGAAGTACTTTCTTCATTACCGATGTCTAATTCATTGTCCACATTCATAGGGCTAGCATGATTGTCATCAGGTCATTTTGGTTCATACTGGAAATCCAGCAAAGGTGAAATATGTTATTTTTACTGCTGTTGCAACACATTAATCCAGGATATTATTAAGAAAGAAGCTTCATTCTAAGTAGCCTTACTCTAATGCAATTGGTATATATATAAATTTTATGCTATTTTATAAGAAATATATTTATTTCATGTACGTCACATGCATAATTATGCATATTAATTATTTTACCCAGTCCTTTTTCCGCATTGTGTCAAGCGTACAGAGAAGCAAGATTTAAACATGGTAGAGGAAAGAAGTTTTGTTTGTTTTCCTTGGTATGTATGTAGAAGTACAACAATGGCAATATTATGCTATGTTGTAAATATTTCTATTCAACCTAAAAATTATTTTAGCAGACAATCCCTTTAAGTGATACCTTTTGAACCTCTGATTGATAGCTTATTTTTTGGTTATTTTTCAAAAATGAAAATCTAACTTTTTCCTGGTGCAATAAAGTTCGTTTTGATCACGCTGCCACAGTATATCTATGCTCAAATGAAATATATTTTAAAGTGTAATAACCAAGGCCTATTTGCATAATATTACGTCACCCACAAAAAATACAAGTACAGTAGGTGTGTAATATTACATCAGAAGCAATTAAAAGATAAAGGATACTGTTTACATTCATCACATGTTCAGTATTTAAAAAATATCTCACTTTCTTCAAATAATTTATATACAAAGTATTTTCTGAATGCTGAATAATTCCTGCCCAACTATGTAGCTCTTGTTAACTTAGCCCAATGTGGAAAGTAATAAAAAATATAGAACTTATTTTTATATGGTTAGCTAAAAAGAGCTCCAAGACCCCCTTGACTTGATTTTTTTCCATAAAAAATATACGATTCGAAACTTCATTCTAAGTTGATCAAGACAGTGTCTCACTTTTTTATATATAATCTTTTGTCCAACTTTAATCATGGTATAAAGTTGTAACTTACTCATTTTCTTTATAAATTATTACCAAAAACTCTTTATAAGTCAATAAAAATAAACAACACAATCTAAACGAAAAACGAGATACCATTGTGTAGCTTAATTTATTATCTCCCCAATAAAATCATTTACGGAATGTTTTGGTAAAGTTACAGGGACTTAGAGCTCTTAGAAGTTATTGTATCGTCAAGTTTTCATGTTTTGAGAAATTTAACATTTTAAATCGTGTGTCAATCTCAGAAATGAACAAAGAATGTTTATATCTCTTATAATAGACCACACAGGTTTTATGATACATTCTAAAGCTTGTTTTTCTTTAATAAAATCGGTACATGTTTTTATATTTTAAATGGATAGAATGTGAATATTCATGCAAATGCTCAAATATGTTTGTAATCTTTATAATTTGCATTGTGAGAGAACGTAATAGTAAGTAGGAAAGGTTAGGAAAAACTATCTATCTTCCCCTTTTTTCATGTAACCCAAATTAAATTTCATACTTCTTATTCAAAATAAATATTTTACTTAAAACCTTAGCTTTTCGTGTTTCAACAGAAAATAAGCATTAATTGAACAGCTTTCTTGTCCATAGAAAGATTTGTTAGTATAAACAGGTCTTAACACTTAAATGCACAAGCATACCTCCTGGTTATATTAAACTTATATTGGAAACTTTCATAATTTTATGAGGAACTAGGAAGTCTTTTCAACTTTTACCAAATTTATTTTACATAATATTTCCAATAATTAATCTGCTGGAAAAAGCAAGAGATGTCCAATGGTTTTATTCCTTTAAGGTTTAACAACAAATAAAAATTGTATTTGCTTCCCTTAAGAAAGTATGGGACATATTTTATGAGGCTAGCCTCCTTAATTTGAAGCCTGGTTTATTGGTTTCAGGAGAGGCCATGATTCATGTCTTGAATGTAATTTAAGATTTTGTTCTATGGAGGTTTTTAAGGGTCTATCCCTTACATTGTTTACCAAATCAATCACTCCTTTCCCATGAGGGTTAAGTGTGTTTATAACTGAGGATTTATAATAATTATTTTGTTGTTCATAGTGGAAACAAGAAAATTAAAAATTCTTACCGTTTTCCACCAATACTCATCTTTCGTTTGCTATTAGTTAGTTTCCTAATTGAAAAAATAAACAAACAATTTTCTCAAACTCCACAATAAAAATGATGCAGAGTTTAGTGTATACTTTAACCATTGGATTGTTTACCTGAGTGGAATTTTAATTCATTATCCTTACTTAATATGACACTGGTGATTCCATCTTTAATGCTGCTCTCATTCAATACATATTTAAAAGGTATTATAATGTTGATGATAATGCAAAATAATGCTAAGACCTTTGAGTCATAAGCAATTGCATTCATTGTACTTATGAAGATTTTCTCCCAATACTAAGATTATAGGTTGAAAGGTTATAATCAAGGCCTGGTACATATAGTTTTATAATTAAGGCCTGGTACATATAGTTTTATAAGATATTTAATTTTCATCACTTACTTGAGTGGTAATGGTTTTTGAGCACTATTCGTGAGATCTATGTTTATGTTCTCATCAGTACTATTAGACCTGAATGAAAAATAATGATAATATATAATTAAGGAAACATATATGTTTCGTGTACACAGAAAAAACAGGAGTGTAAACCTCTTGACCCTCAACAGACGCAAGATGATAAGTCTATGTGCGCAAGATGATAAGTCTATGTGCGCAAGATGATAAGTCTATGTGCACAAGATGATAAGTCTATGTGCGCAAGATGATAAGTGTATGTGGGGAGTAAAGAAAATTTGCTTCTTTGTTCCTTATTAAACCATCTCATTTTAAGACTTACAGCAAGTAGTTCATAGAAAACACTCATGCTTGCATTACAGGGCCTAATATTTAATATCTTAAAAGCCAATTTTCATCAAATGTGAAGAAGGTGTAAATGTTCTGCATGCCCATATACAATGTTGCAAGTTTTAAAATTGTACGTTGCCATAGTAATAGTTAAATACAGCTTCAAATATAAATATAAAATATTGATCAGAAGCTTATATATATACTAATTAATAAATTAATAAATTAATAATCAAGTTCTTTACAACAACAACCTATTCCATAGCTAAAAGCACTATTGGGCACCTAAATTCTCACACCCAAAAATGTCCATATAATGTTTCATTGTGCTGTTCTTTATAGTTGTTCTTTACACAATTACATACATAGACACCAAAGACACAAATAATGTCAGTGGCTTTGCATGTGGATCCCACTGTTTGTGGTTAGCACACTGTTTGTGGTTAGCGCTGCCCAAATTCAAATCCTGTATTAGCCCAATATGTATACTGAATAAAATTTTCAGCTAGCAAAGTTTAAATCAGCCTTTACAATAAAAATAAATATAAACTGCATATGCCAGACAGTACATAGGCAAATCCAGAAGGATTTTGATACCTGTATATAGGTTTGGGCACCCAAATAATTGCTTAATATACACTGTTTTACCAAAGAATAAGTGGAGAGATATATTGTTTTCTAATACTTTAACTGGTGGAAATTATTTCTCTTAATTCATATAGTTTTGCTACTTTGGTAGGGTTTATGATATAGTGTTTTGAGGTTCCCAAACTAAAGCAAATTTGACTAAAAACGGTTTCCTCCAAAAAAAACTATGGATATGGCACTGCAGTAAACATTTAAATCATATTACATTCATGTCTGTCTGTGGTTTATATGAATTTAATATATTTTTATATTTCATGAAACAATCACACAAGTTAAACTGACTACATAAAACAATAATCCAACATTTAGACAAGTATTATTATCTGGTATAAACTAAACCAAAAACACAATTGCCAAGTACAGTGAAATGTGTTATAAATGCCACAGATCAGGCTATAACCTAACCCCAAAAGGGCCCAACCTTATGATGTTACCCCTCTTAATTTCTCAGGAAAAATGCCATTTTTGCTTCAAATGTTTAAATTTGAAGCATATTTTCAGGAAATGCAAGTGACAACAAAAGTGTCATTTTACTCTTCTACCAGACCTTGTCATGTGTATATATCCACCTACATTTAAACAGGGGTTATTGGATACCTACAAGACATTCATTTTCGTGTACTCCTGTCAAAATCATGAAAAGTTTAAGTAAGCTCAATTCATGAAAATAAATCAGGAGCTAATGCAGGACATATTCCATAGCGAAAAGCGCTCTTGGGCGCCGAAATATCCTGTCCAAATTAATCAAAAATGTCCATATAATCTTTTATTGTGTGTTATTTACTCTTTGCAGTTGTTCTTTACTTAGATAGTTGCAATATACATACAAATACTGCCAAAAAGTGGTGGATTTGTACTTCTAAGACACAAATATAATGTCAGTGGCTTTGACCCTGGACCCCACTGTGGGTGGCTAGCGCCGCCCGAATTCAAATCCTGTATTAGACCCTGTAAATGTTCACAAAAAACTGGAAATTCCCTTTACTCTCAAAAATTCTACAAGAAGAGTGGGAAGTGAAGAAAGTTTGTTAAAATGTAAGATCTTGCTAATTATCAATATATTACTAGTTAAAAAATTGAAATTTGAATATCCTCAACTATATAATCTGTTATGTTTGCATACATGAACATTAATGTCCTTAAAGTATATCCACTTACTTTTGAATAGGAGTTTTCGGTTCCTTCACTTTCTTCACATTCGTCTTTTCTAACTTTTCAAATTGTTTAATGTAAGACTGAAGTTTGCGTTCCTCTCTGGTGGATTTTTCTTGTTTGAAGTCATCACCCGTAATAATGGACTCAGTCTCACTTTCAGCTTGCTGCTCGTATATGCCGGGTTCACTTTTATTTGTATTTGAATCTGACTGCAGTGGTGATGAATTTCCATTCATTTTATGTGCTAGTTTCCAGTCCTCATTTTGTTTTTTGACAATGCAACTTTCAAACTCACAAGCACATTCAATGTAGCCTTTATAAGAGTCCAATGAGTAATCAAAAGGTACTGTTATTTCTTTGTCTTTTAATATATCCACATTGCTAATAATCATTATGTGTAATGAGCCATTTGATGTAATATGTTGGAACTAAATATAACAGAAAAATAAGTCATTTACCAAAAGTATTTTCCCTGGAGATTTGTCCTAAATAAATACTTCTCCAATTTTTCCAAACTTACAAGGGACCGTGTACATATTATATTCATAGAGGAAAAAGAAATATATGAATATCGGTCACACAAGAAATTGTATTGGTCACATCAACTTTTAATGCTTACCTCAGCATTTGGTGTGCATGATCGCCTTACAAATCTTGCATCATTTCCATATGCTCGAGCATCTATTACGAGCTGCAAATGATCTATTTTATTGTAGTTAACAACATATGGACACACTTGCTTAAATATGGGATTCTGCTCATCAAACTTCTTTCGAGGCATTAAAGTACCCCTGTATTCAATAATAAAATTTCCAGAAGGTATGTCAGAGGAAGCGATGAGACCCTTTCGAATACTTGTCACATCTAAAACTGTATGGCAAGTTATAGCTTTCTTGAAATCAATAGTAGGAACAGCCTAAAATAAAAACATAAACATAAATTAATATATTAACATATTGTAATTATTTGTTTGTTTATTTATTGCATGTTTAGTGACAATCACACTACAATTTGACAGATACGTAAACGATCGAATAAGCCCCCAGTTTTGAATAAGCCCCCACCCTTCACCTTGTGTTTGCTAATAAGCCCCAGTGAGACCAATATAACTTAGTTTGCAAGTGCAAGTATTATAACTTTATATTTATAACAATAAGTCCTCATATGATATATATTTATATACTTACACAAAAACACTTTTGATCACTTGAAAAGGAAAAAAGTCCAACAAAGCAAAGCAAATTTTATTATAGCTTCAAACCTTTTTTAAAAACTTGCTGCCACACAAACTCTCACATCTGTACATATGCAATTCTTGTTTTCTGTATGTTTTGGTTACAACTAAAGTTTTGCACTTTTTTGTGCATTATTTACTGTTTCTTTGAAATTATACCTCCCATATGAATGGTTCCTTTCCAAGTTATGATCATGATCTCTATACTTCACCACAAATAATTTAATAAAGTACTTTATATTTGTTATAGAATTCCTTCCTATTTTGTATATTCAAGACAGAATAACAATGTGATTTCCTCTTCCAAGTGACTCATATAATGACTCCAAGCAGATAACTGCCGAGTTGTCTATAACACTATAATGGATTGCACAGCAAGTTCACATCTATACATTGTGATGAATTATATTTATAAAGTTCTTTATCCTTGTTTGTGGAAATGTAGCTGCTTTTATTTATACAAACATACCTATTACTCATATCTTTCACTCATTTAAAATTATTCTTGCATCACCCATATTGTATAAAAACCTAACATTTGGGAGTTTTTGCTGGACTATAAATTTTAGTTATACATTTCCAGGTTCAAATTACACAATTGCAAATCAAGATTTGTGATTTAGTTTTCACATTCTGAAATCTCCAAACACCAGAAAATTAATCTCAAAACTCTACGTTTCTAAGCTACAAAGCAATTTGTAAGAATTGTTATATATATTTATTTACATTAATAAGAAATTTAAAAAATTGTATAGTTATGTCAGGACAGGCGTGTTTTACATCCATGGAAACAAACTACAAACACTAATTTTTCGCCATCTTTATTTCCACGTATTGCTTTTTAGAAAAGCTTTTAAAAATGTCTTCTCCATAGGTTTAATTTATACTGTTAATTGTTCTTATGGTACCTGTGAAGATATTGTGTAAACAAAAATTTTTAATTTACAACACTTTATGCATGAATTATTTGAAATCGGAGACACTATTGTTTGAAATAAACAAACTTAAAATGGGACATGTTTTTTAATGTATTCAGTGTGCATAAAAAATTTCATTCAAAATTTTCTGCAATGTTAATTTTAACAAACCAATATAAAATGCCAACAAAAAAACTAATAATAAAAAAAATGAGAGCAGGAGTTTAAATGCCAGTTTGAAACTGATTGACAAAAACTTTTTCTTTTTAATCAAAGTTGTGACTGCTTCCTCATAATTCAGTCAAAATATTTATTAAAAGCCATTGTTATGATAAAATTTGAGTTAACCCTATTTTGGTTGTGGTATTTGATGGACGTTAAAAGGTTGGGGGTGGGGATTACCCCCCCCACCTTAAAATTTAAACTAAAGGTGCTACGAACGTAAAATTTTGCATGGTAGTAGCCACAACCTTCTACATTTCAGAAATGGTTCATTTACATACACTGGCAGCAAATTATTTGCTGAAATGAGCATTTTTCCAGTGACGTCAGCAAAAATCGGTGAAAATTAGCACCTCCGCGCAAATTACAATTAAAAGTGAACCAATAATGGAAAAAACGTGGTTGACCCACCAAATGATAGATATTGCAAATTGCCTTTCAGAAAAACTAAATTTTGTTTACCCATACTGGACGCTTTTTGCTGACGTCAGCAGTTTTTATGACTTTTGTGTTTTTTGTTCAAAAATGATAAATGACGTCACGTGACATCGTCACGTCGGATTTTGACAAAAACTTGAGAAAACATTTAACTTCTTGTACTTGACGTCTGGTGCAAATATGAAGGGAATTGCATTATTTTTGAAGAAGTTATGTCCACTGACGTATTTTTCAGCTTGAATATGGAGTATTATAGAAGAAGTTGTATTTTTCCTCCAATTAGCAATATTCGAACAAGCATAACTTCGGAACATATTATCGTAGAATCATGATTGACCACTCTATGGAAAGCTAAAATGTTGTTCTTTATGAAAAAGAACATTTGACTGCCCCATAAATGCCCAAATTTGCTGACGTCAGCACTTTTTCAGAAATATTTTAGTGAAAAATGGGAAAATACATAACGTGATGTCATCATGGCAGATTTTTACCAATCTGTGACAAAATGTTTTACTACCTTATATCTTACATATATACAAAGTTCAAGTCATTTGAGTACGTCTAGCAAAAGTAATGATCATTTATATTTATAGAAATATAATATGGGGATAAATAAAAGCACCCGTCACCTGTCCCCCACAATACCCTCATAATTTTTTTCCTAGGCATGTGTATGACCCCAAACTGGCAGGAAATGTGTAAAACTAATTTTTGTTCACATAAAATCCAGCGCGGGCAGCCTGTGCCAATTTCTTGTTTTCTACCAAAATAGGGTTAAACTAAAAATTGATTACTATATCTGTTCAATTAAACAAACTTAGTTGTGAAACCTCACAAAATTCACTGATTTGAATAAATGTAAACACTGTATTTCAGTTTAAGTATGATTAGGACATGGGTAAATAAATATTGTACACATACAATGAACAGAAATTAAGTAACTATGTATTGAATTGCATTATTAAAACATAGCTCTGAAGTTATTTACATATATAACTCTAAGTTATTTACATACATAGCTCTGAAGTTATTTACATACCTCTGGAAGTTTGAAGTGCATGTTCTTAAATTCATCATCATAAAGATTTTCTTCGATTTCTGCATAAAGCTTGTGCACACTATTAAAAAAGACATACACATTCACTTACAAGGCATATACTACCATCAAAGGTCATATGTGAACATGCACACTTATGCAACAAAACCAGTTTAAATTATATTGTTACTAGATAATAGATGATAAACCAGTTTATCTACATGGTTACTAGATAATAGATACATGGTTACTAGATAATGGATGATAAATACCAAGAATATAAACACATGGATTCTATAGCAGTTAACTTATTCTAAGGAAGGTACTCCACCTTCCCTACATGCATTGAATAACTTCAGCACCAAGGATCAGGTTTTCACATCAATAGTGGAATACACCTAAGTCTTCATATAAAGTTGACATTGATCTCAAACGGCCACAAATACTACGATTTTCTAAATCCCCCTATACCCAAAGACTACCAAAGTCTTTTTTACTAAATTGGAATATCTCCAAAGGATTGATCTGTATGCACAACTTTAAATTCTTTATAAGAATAGAGTCTTCTGCCCTTTGAGCAACTGCTTCCAGTACTAATCTCAAATGACTATTCCCACCTGTAGCAAAGACTAAATTATAGCGAATAGAATGGAATAAGATGTTTGAACTTACCCAAAAAAGTGGGTTAGTGAATTGCTATCCCAGAAAATAAGGGATGTATTAACTTCACCTAAATGATTAACAAACAATTGTAAATTAATAATAGGAGCAACAAAATGATGTTACTAATTGGATTAAGCATTTACAAGTAGGATACTATATTTTTGGTAATAACACACACATGATAGGTACAGGCTTTCAAATCTGTATTTCAAACCTGCATTTCTAAGTCCTATAATTTATTCTACTCTATATGTTTAAAGAAACTTAGGTTCTGGAGATAAAATTCTAAAATTGAACAATATTAATAAGAAGAATAGAAGAAAAAACAACTGTAAATAAAGGAAGTTTTTTTGTATTACGTAGTCTATTGTGTTGATTGATTTTGGTCATATATGATAAAAATCACCTGATCCATCATAAAATTATAAAGGCTTCCAATTAAAGGTATGTCTAGGCATTGAATTGCTCATGGTTAATCTACATGTTATCATGAGAAAAACCTAACAGATACAGCTTTTTTATCGTTAATCAATGAGAAAATGATGAAGTATCTCTATAGTTAGATTTTAACCACAAACCACAAACATTTACCCTTTACTGCCTGGATATATATGTCTTTTGTAAAGTTCTCATTGAAAACCAATAAAATTTTAAGAAGAACCAGGGTATCTTATAAGCTTTTATGCCAGCTTTATATTCCCTTTTAATTTTATGAATTTACCCCCTGGAAATAGCAACAACAAAAAAGGAACGAGTAACAATTTGGTTCATTTCCGGGGGCAACAGGCATTAAATGGCTAAACACAATCATTGATAAAAGCTAATAGGACACTCTCTTCTATAGGGCTTATTTTAAGATTTCTAAATTTTCTAAAAAAATGGAGGCTTTCAAGTTGTCAACAACTGTAACAATCAACACGGGAACTTAAATAAAAACCCTAACAATAGATAACAGTGCATTACAGCCTACCGATTGTGGGTAAATCAACCTTCTCTTTTCTTTTTGATTTCCGCCTCGTGTTACGTTGATCAGAGAGCTGAAAAATTGTAGAAATACAAATACTTTAAAAGACCATGAACTTCAACTAAACATTTGACAGAGCATATTTACTTTTCCCATAGCAACAATGCAAAATATACAGTATTAGGGACAAAAAAAAAACCTACATAAAAAATTAACCATGAAGAAAGATGTACCTGCACCATGATAAAGCAACAAAGGTGTGAAAATACAAATCTCAATTTCCAATAAAGTTTTCTAACTTACCTGTTCTATTACTACTGTTTATATCATAAATCTTTCTGATTGTTTACACATTGTAACATCATAAACTTAACAAACGCAAACAAATTAAAACAAACACAAAGTAAATTAAACTAACAACAAAAAATCTTATTTTATATTTGAAAACAAATAAAAACTATGATCTGATCTACATTAGTTTAATTTGGAAATCCTTTATAGTTTTTCTCACAGTGAGTGTAGTAACACAGCATCTTAATAGCTACTGACAACCCTATAATTTTTATATACAATGACAACATTGTAGAAATCCACATAAATCTGTAAATCACAAGAATTGTTATATTTATATAAGCTCTCCACCTGCTTGTACTAATAATAATAAGCTCTCCATCTGCTTGTACTAATAGAAACTTTCTTTTGGCACACTAGGCAATTTTTAAAATAAGTAATGGCCTCTCACTTTATGGTCCTCAATAGAACTATATTTATACTGATAAAGTTTTAACTTGAACTTTTAAAAAGGTTTTATTGCATGTTCCATATTGTCCAGCGGTTTCTCAGAAGATAACTAATTTTATTTTGTCTAGTCAATCACTTATATAAATATATGTAAAGGAAGGATGTCACTTTTGGTAACTGGGAAGAAAATTACTTTAAATCAAAGCACCTTTGTGTTGAAGTCTGAAGCTGACTGCTATTTTACTGGGTCTTAGTGAAAGCTTCTAAGAAAATATATCCAACAGTTGCTCATAGAAACAGTTTCCCTAGTTAATCACCTATATAAATTTATGAAAAGGAAAGGTAATTGGGAAGAAAATCTTAAAAAATAGTGTCACCTTTTATCAAAGAATTGATACCCACTAGCCAATCAAGAGTAAAAATTTTAAATAAACATAATATATATCATGAGAAGCAACTGGAACATTCAGCTTCAAATGTCAGTAATAAAAAGTTGTAAAGTTTTGTTTTTCAAATAATGTGGCAGTGTATTTTTTTGTGAAACATATTTCATATGCAATTAGGATTCTGGCACACAAATATCTTAAGTAAATAAAAACATTCAACATAGCATTGCTTTACAGACTTTTCTGAGCACTTGTATCATTTTTGCAGGAGAAATTATTTTTGTGCATAAACTTAATATATATTCTTTTGATAAACATGATGAGAATACAATACTGCGGGCCTGGAAATGTACTTTTGTTTCTAAACAAAAATTCATTTACGCAAAACTAGTGATTTCGTTCATACGCAACTGATCGTTTTAGTTTAGCTTACTTAAATTAACATGGGTAGCATAATGCAATAAAGTTAGTAACGAAGAAAAGTTTGCACAGAATCAAGATTAACCTTTGTATCTGCTGATAAGGAAGGAAATTAATTATTGCTTAAGAATTTTGAAATGATTGTTGCTTCCTTCATGAAACTTTTTAATTCTGAGAACAATAGGAAAAACAAGAACTATAAATGATAAAAATGTGATTATAAAAATGTCTTAGGTTGAAAATTAAAATATTTTAATTCATTTAGAGAGTAATAATGAACTAATAAATAAATTATCAAACACATTACAATAAGTTTGATTTTCATTAAAAACATATGTAAAAATAAATACTTGTAAACACACGAAAACTATTAAAGCAACATTAAAAAACTGTAGAAACACTTTTAACCTGTTCCATGGGATATACAATTGATGCAGTGGGCACCATCATTCAAAAATAAATAAATAAAATAAAACATTGAAATTGAAGACGAGTGGGTCTTTTCATATCAGCTACCCATCATAGACAGGTATAGATGGGAGACCATAACCAAAGTTACCACACAAGTCTATTAAATGTAGGAAAGGATTGAACTGAGAGCACTCCATAAAGGGTGCTATAAAAGAAGAACATCCCAAGCTAGACATTAATCCAGCCATGCTGGGTTATGCTACTAGGTCAAACAGGTCAAAGGGACAATGATGGCCCACTACATCAATTGAACAGATTAAAAATGTTTCTACAGTTTTTCAACTCTAACACAAAACACTAACTTAAATACAATTACCATGGTAAATAAAATAAAATGTTTTTAACAATTTTCCCTAATTTTCTTTTAACTATGCAATCTCTAGAATGCTGGAAAACATGCTTCTAAGCCTTAGAATGACAGTAATCAAGACTAAAAAATTTGTGTTTAAGACTAAACTGTTAAACGTTTTTCACAACTATATATTGCATTTACCATGGGTCATGTCCTATATATTATTCAATGAAGTAATAAAACTGGTATTGACGTGGAGTACCATAATGACCGGTGTAAAAGTAGAATTTCTCGACACAAAAAAAGGTCTTAAATTTCTCACCCGACTTATATACTAGGTATACTTCTACAAATTTTCTTGGCCTTAATCAATGGCAATTTTCGTAGACATCTATGTCAGAGTCACGATGAAGCAAAGCTTTTAATATTTCCTTGCTCTGGCATGAACCTTCCATTCTAAAGTGCACGTGGTGGCAGGGGCTTATAAAAGTTTTCAATAACTTTATATAATGACTATCAGACATAAAATGTCACTAATAGCATAAGTATATTTTGTATAACAAGTCTAACAGAAAAAATACTGCAACTCTGTCAAACAGATGTTAAAACGTGTTTAATTTGTTTTCCAATCCCAGCACATTCCCTGCTTCCTATTATTAACACTGGTGTAGATCCCCCCTCCCCCCCCCCCACCCCCCATTATATTTTAAATTTCAGTGTCTGAGTTCATAGAAACTATTATGATGCAAGTTCACTCTTCACCACAGTAGTTAATA
>JANTOQ010555123.1:0-10872 GCA_027564595.1 Bythotiara depressa | reverse complement strand
TAAATGTTTGTTAAAATGTGTGGCACTGATTTAATAAAGTGGCTAATATAAACATTTATGATCATCAGTTTGTGTCAGGTTGTAAATTCTTTAGCATTATTTCAAGTGTCATTTAATTCGCCATATCCACCAAATTTGACCAAATCCACTTAACTAGCCCAATCATCATCATTGTATCTGTTTTGACCATTTTCCCCAAGTTGACATTTCCGTGAAATCTTGAGGCCCCTCTAGTGTAATTTTTTGCCATCATAAACACAATCACATCTTTTGAATTCATTAATTACTGTCTATTCTGTAATTAGGTTTAATACTCTGCTAATTAGGGCATTATGATATGAATGCTTTCAGGGTTTGAATATGCAATTAAGACACATTTATGATTGTATCAGGAGAACATGAAGTAATCTTTACCAAACACATCCTCAAAAGATGACAATTGTTTTACAAATTTCCTATATTTCTCATCATTGTAAAGATCCATCGTTGCAGATTGAGATAGATAACTTCTTGTACCATGGTGTTGTGCACACAATATTAATCTCACTCTGGCATTTCCTGGAAATTCTCTAGCAACGATGACATCATTAGGAATTAAACAAACAGCTAGGTAAAGAAACTACTTGTTTTGCATGCAGAATTGTTCCCATTTGCGAATCGCTCCAATTTTAACTCATCCATTGTTTCATCCTGATATAACGATATTGGAGCTTAATTATTCATTTCACATTCTTAGCCATGTGGCTTTACCCTGCTTATCTATAAGTCTGTCCATTTCATCAATTTTTATTATACATGTTCTACATACCTAGTTTGATACAAATATTATATTACCGTTCTCATCAGCACAAATTAAACTTTGATTGTCAACATCTTCTGCCTTCTTGATTTCTTTTTGTTCCTTTTTGCATCACTATTTTGGTTTTAGCAGCACACTATCAACATCAAATTGGCCCAATGGCTTCTTACGTAGAACCTTTAAATTGCATCCTGCTAGTCTATCTGAATCTAAGGCAAAAAAATGATAAATAAATTTTAAAATTACGTTCTGCTTTAAGTTGAAAGATCACTCAATAAAACTAATTTCTTGACATATACACTTTTATGGAAATATTCATGGAAATTGTTACATACAATTAGTTAAAACGTGAAAATGACAAGAAAGTGATAAAAAGAATTAATAATGTGAATACTTGGTGTGTTTCTTTGGATTGATAAATGCACGGAATCTAAAAATGCAACATTTTATTATTGTTCTACATGAAGATACAAAGGGTTTTTTCATCTATTTTTATGCCAAAGTCCCATATTTTCCTATTAATATTATGTATTTTCTGCTGACCTTATTGTACAGCTTTTTAGTTCTCAAGAAGAAGAATAGAAATTATGTAAAGTTTCATGCCATAAGCTTTTCCCATTCCTGAGTTACAGTTGTTAGGTTTTAGAAATTCATTGCTTGGAGAAAAACATGTTTAAACTTTGAAATACTGAAAATTATGCAATATTTTATGTAAAATTTACCCAGTTTTACCCATTCATTTTAACCCCAATTCATTTTTTTTTACCTAAAAGTCTCTCTCATTAGCTCTTACATTCTTTCTTAGTTTTATCTCACTGTATCCATTCATTGTTAGTTCATTGATGTCTACTTAGCACTCTATTTTGTCCCATTCTGAAGCAAACAAGGCAGCCTCCGTCAGTCCACTGGAAGTAACTCTTTCAAGGTATGATAAATGGCTTTCATTATCCCTGCGCTGTAGGCCTGTCAGTTGTAAAAGAGTCTTGTTTTCGTCAGGAATTTGTATGGCTCCCACCATCTGCTGTTTACTTGGATCTATCCTATAAATATGAAATGTTTAACTTGCACCAGCCAATAATGAACTTTTTTGTCCTGTACATTAACATTAATTATGAGTTAAAAATTCATCAGACGATGTATTAAAGGCCAGGAATTAGGATTAAGGAATTAATTTGAAGGGATGGTACATACATTTGATGGGGTATTATATAGTTCCAAAAACTGAGAATATTTAATAATCACCGTTATTAACTACCATCCATTTTACTTGAAGGAAGTACAGGAAATATGCATCGCTGATTGTGTAATAATATTTTTTACTTTCATTTTCATTGTTCATGTATTTTCAGGAATAAAGGCAGTTATAATAGAAGAAGCGAACATAAAAGCTGAGCTAATAGTATTTGGTACACCAGCTGAAGAAGTGGATGGTGGCAAAGTAAAAATGGTTAGGAAAGGCATCTTTGATGAAGCAGATATTTGTATGATGTCACATCCTACTCCTTATGAAATACCACATCCAATGTGGCTAGCTGCAAGTCGGTTAACCATTGTTTTCCATGGTAACTATGGCCTATAATGTTTTACCTTGTTTCTGATCTTCTAAAACCATAAATAACCGATGCGCACCTTCTTTAAAAGTGCTTTACACATGGCATAGATTATGTTGTTTCTATCACTTAAACAGGTAAAGCGTCACATGCTGCTGCTGCACCATGGGAAGGAATCAATGCATTAGATGCAGCTGTTGCATGTTACAACAATGTCAGCATGTTACGTCAGCAAACTAAAACAACGTCACGTATTCACTGCACTATAGTTAATGGTGGAGATAAGCCGAACATTATTCCAGAGCGGACAGAGATGAATTATTCTATTCGGGGGTTGGTAGATGAAGATGTGTTTGATTTACAAGACAAATTGAAGAAATGTGCTGAAGGAGCAGCCGTTGGCACAGGTATTATTCTTTTAATGTCATCTGTAACACATGTCTAAATATTTTGTAGAAGTGAAAGTAATGTTGAAGGTTAAATAATGATATGAATTAAATAATTAGAAAGCAGGTAACAGAAGTGTTCTATGGAACAGGTGTTGTAAAGGTGTGTTGTGCTGACTTATAGAGCTGTTCCAGCAAAATTATGAATTTGAGCCTCTTGGTGTTTCTTAGGACTATATTTCCATCTTCTGGCAAATTCAGCTGTTGCACACCAGATTTTTTAAATATTTAATGAAAAATATTTTATTTCTGTGTAAACTGTGTATGTGTATAAAGAAAGCAAAAGTAGTTTAAACTTATTTCATTCAGGTTGCACCGTAGATTTTATAGAAGGCGACTCTTTCTACTCAGCCGTGAAGACGAATCCAACACTTATTAAATTATACATTGAGAACGCTAAGACATTAGGCGTTCCGTTTAATGATGAAGCATATGTCACAAAGTTACTTGCTTCTACCGATATGGGAAATGTTTCACAGATCAAACCATCTATTCATCCATTGTTTAAAATCAAGACAGAAGGTCCGAATCATACACATAGCTTTACAGAAGCGACTGGTTCTCCGGAGAATCAATTACCTACTTTAAACTCCGCCAAAAGCATGGCAATGACCGCTATTGATGTTATGTGTAAACCAGGTCTTATGGTTGATATTAAAAAAGACTTTGAGAAATAAATTTTATGTTATCGTAGTACAATACAATAAAATTTACTCATTCTAGCCATTCTCACTCTTGCCTCAGAATTTGAGAAACTACCCAGTTTTGTGACACAGAGCTTGTGAGTCCAAGTCTTTATGACAGTGCAGAGGATGATCTCTTTGTTTTATATTTTTCTGTGTGACACATGCCTGTTATGAACCTTCAAGTACTTGCAACTGAAAGGTATAAATGTACTAAAAGATTAGCTCCAGAATGAATGAATGACATTTTTAAAATGCAAGAAACAAACATCATATGAGTTAAGGAGTAACCAAGTATTCTGCACCAATAATGTAAAAACGGTGAGATATTGTACAGAAACGTTAACAACTCTAGGACCTAAAATTTGGGCATTACTGCCTAATGAAAAAAAGAACCCAAAATTTAGCTGAATTTAAATGGAAAGTTGAACACTGGAAGCTTCAGAACTGCCCATGCATTTTCTGCAAAAGAGATATCAACTATCTTGGATTCATATAACATATATATTACTAATCTTAATTGTACATGTGACTTTATTTGTCAGAATAATCTTGTTTTTATTTTTATTTTAAATCAAGGAGTAGATATATGCAGATCTGCTTTTAGCTTTGTATTTAGTTAATTTGTTGTTATTGGGTTTTTAGACAAGTTGACTTTAATTAGTTTTTTATACTACGTACAGTTGTCATCTATAAATAAATTAAAAATAAAATAAATAAATAAATGCAATATGCGAATGTGCCCCACTTGAGGTGCTGCCCTATGAAATGTGCATGCTTGTAAAGGTTACGCTGCAACATTCAGGCATGTGATTCATTCACGGAAATTATTTGGGAAACAAAATTTGTGTAAAAATGAAAAGAAAATTCACTATGAAGTTCAGGAGGTTATTAATACTTCCGTAGAGCACAGAATCCAGCAATCTAAAGTCTCTAAAAGTCTAAAGTCAACATTTCCTTATGTGTGCAGATAATGTAAAGATTGATAATTGAGTTAGTTAACCTAAAAATAAGTGATCACCGCTATGTGTTGTCTATAAACCATGATACTTAGTAAAATTAATGTCTGTGAACACACTGAAAGTAAATGAACAATCTAAAAATTTCACAGGGCTATTAACAGGGGTCCGACGTGCTATGGGCCGGTATGTATATGTACCCTTTAAATGTTGTATTTGTATGTAAATTGTGTGTTGTTTTTATTTTTGTGTGTGTATGTGTAGTTGGTTATGACAGAAAACAATTGGAAAGAAGAAATGACTAAACTAATCTATTCATATAAATGTATGAACAACAAATAAATCAATCAATATATTAGATTTATGCTGCATGATTTCAATTCTGCCTGACACTATTATCTCATATGCTAAGGGTATAAAAATTAAATTATGCAAAGCCGAATTTTCATTTAAAGAAATTCCGTGCAGAATAAAATGATGACAAAAATATTCTACTTTCTGAAAATTTATGTGTAATTGTTTTCTACACTTCTGATTGCATGAGAGCCATTCCGTGTGGAAGCGTTTATTTATAGTCAGTTAATGGAAATTCACCTAAAGACGAGTAGTGATGGCTGGCATGTATGGGTTGTTGCATCAAGTAAAATAGTAATTGTTTAGATAGATACCCAATTAGTGTAAACCATAGATATTGAAGGCCCCTCTTGTTTATCTTCTACTATGGGGATGCCTAAGTTATGAAAAGCACTAATAGCTGTGGCAATCTCTTGTTTGGCTATATGAGAGATATGTGGAATGTCAATGAAGAAATAATTGGAATAGAGCACTAAGCCAAACAGTCATTAAACATGGCACAAAATCCAACAAACAGCATCAACAAAGCAGTTAAAGATTGCTAGAGAGAAATGTAATGCAATTGGCAGACACGTGTCAAGAAAGAAGTGAAACTCGGAAGGATTCACAAGAGGTAGGTGGAAGGCATGGTTGATGTCAATTTTTCACATAAGACAATCACTTCCTTTCTTAAACCAAATATGTTGCTTCTTCAAAATGTGTGTACTGGACAGAGAAATCTTATTTTGGTATTCCTTCATTGACTGGGGTTGTGACAAGTTCATAATTAGTTGACACGAATCATCTTTCTTTGGGAATGAACTGAGAGATAAGCAGTGAAGGTCAGGCCAGGTTGGAACATTTAAATGGACCCGACGAGTGCCTGCATTCACCTTCCTTACAGATTACAGTTGTGATTGAGTCCTGATTTTCAGTGACAGATAGTAGATTTTTGGGTCGAGTAGCTGTGTGAGTATTTCGAATACCAATAGAAAATCTTGTAATCAGTAATATTAGTAAGAGTTGAGACGAGTCAGGAAGAATTTGAGCAGGCTTAAAGACATAGTGATGTACTGGTGTGATTGAGACAGCTCAATCTGGGATTCTGAATGGAGTGTGCAGCAACGAGTAATGTGGGTGGCTTCACATTATTCATTGGTCATCTTTCACAAATTCCAATAAACATTCCTGCAAAGATTTAATTTAATTTGTATTTCTTTTCTTCAGGTTTGTGAGTTTATCCCCTTTCATTCATCTGCAAAGACGAATGCAACACTAATCAACTTGTATATGGCAAATACAATGCAAAATCAATGATGATGAATGTATCAGCAAATGTCTTGCATCTACTGATATGGGGAAATGTATCTCAAATCAAACCATCTATCCATTCTTTGTTTAATATTTTGTGTGGTAGTATTAACCATTCTCATGGCATTAACATAGCAGTGCGTAACATTGAAAGTCATTTACCCAATTTATACTCAGCTAAGAGCATGGCAATGACTGATATTGAAGTTATGTGTAAACCAGGTCTTGTAGTTGATATAATGAAAGACAAGCAAGCATGCTCACAATAAAATTACATGAGAAGACTCATTAAATATACATTACAATATTACAATAACATAATAATGAAAACAATTAATTAATACAGATGTTTTAATTTATGTTCAGGCTTTGATAAATTTTATGCTGAGACAGATTTAAAAAACATGGTTAAAAAAACAACTATCCTTATCAGATTTTTATATTAGAATCATTTCTTAAAATATTTACCAGCCTACTAAGCTGGTAGTTTATGGTAATGCCTAGGAAAGACATCTTACTTATTCTTCCATTTCTAGGTAAAATGTATCTCCAACTTAGAACTAATTCCTCTCAATTAGTGAGATATAAATTGCCTCATTGTAATTGAAAGTTGGATATAGATCTAGCAGCCATATTTAGTAATTACTTTCCTTTTAGATCATATATCTAAATGTTTCCCCTCGGGACTTGTTTACAAGTTAATAGTACTAGTAATTTGAAGGTCACATATATGGTTAAGCCAAATGCCATTTTAAGGTTCTTACCTCCAAGCATTTAGGTATTTGCCTTTGAAAGAAATCGAGAGTAAATGCTTACAAATTCACATTGATGCAGAGCCTACTGGCCCTGACCAATTAATTCTTAATAGGTCCATAAAACTATGCCATTAGCTGCCATTTTTTCCAATATTATAATAATGTAACATTTGAATATGTATTCTTGCCATGTAATTTTATTGTGAGCATACTTGTACATGAACTTCCCATGTTTTTATTTCTGAAATGTATTGAGGCTATCAACAGCAATTACAATATATAGACTATTAGAATTGTTGTAGAATTTTTCTAAAATTATTGTTTTATTGACAGTTTCAGTCATGTTTACACTCAGAAATATTTTCCATGGACAGAAACAGTTTCTGTGTAGAAAAAAAAATGTCTGGAGAAAAGTTTCAATGTTGAATGATCCATCCATTTACAACAATTTTATTAAAGTTTATATTTATTATCTACAATTAACTTTTGTTATTTATTTATTTGCTTCGTTGTTTGTTTTTATCAATTTATTTCAAATGAGACGTCTCAGTTAAATATTCTATTAGTGTTGAAGGTGAAAAGAATGGATAGAAATTTGGAGGGTTTCCAGTGGGAACTTACTGTCTGATTTTCCCATATTTTCTTTATTTGTGTTTCCAGATGTATGTCTATACGTTACGAGAAACAATATTGTCTGTATGTTAATGTTAGTTTATTTCTGTGAAGTGCATGATATATTCAATAAATTTTATCGAATATTTGAAGCAAGTGGTTCTTATTATAACAAGTAGTTGTTATTATAACAAGTTGTTAATATTATAACAAGTTGTTATTATTACAACAAGTGGTTATTATATCAAGTTGTTATTATATCAAGTTGTTCATATTATAACAAGTGGTTATTATTATTACAAGTGGTTCGTATTATAATAAGTGACAAGAGCATAGCAGAGGCTTTGCTGTTATAAGCTTCTGTCTATGCCCATTACTTTGGAAGCCATGACTGAAATTAAGGTTTAAAACACTTCATAACAACAACCTCAGAAGAGGCCGTAACCACTAAAATGAACCCGAGGTAATAAACAATATAAAGTAATTTAAAAAATAAGTGAAAATATATGTAGCACAAATTAGTATTAATAAAATATGTACAACATCAACTAGAAGCATGACACATAAAATTTAGTAATACCTGGCTGAAATGAAATACAACAATTTAATAATTGCCTGCTTCTTCTGGCTACTACTGGAAAGAAATATGTTATTTCAAAGGAATCATGTTTATTATACTATATATTATACACTACTGTATATGAATTTCACAGAAACAAATCTTGTGTAAATGTAGCCTTACTTGATACAAAACAACATTTGAAAATCATAGCTTACTGTACTCTGTGGAGGAGACAATTTCAGAAGCTATAATATATTTTTCAATGTTACTTTCTCTCTACCGCACTTGCTTTTCTAACTTCTTTCTTAAGTAAAAAGTAAACAATCAAAGTTTTAACTGTGTGTTATTAATAAAAATATTTATAGGATAAAAATGGAAAGCAAGCTGAAGGCAACAGTATGTAAAGCAATCGATAACAAAGCAAAAGATTTGAATGAAATCAGTCAAAAAATATGGGAAAATCCTGAACTCTGTTTCAAAGAATTTTTTGCTCATGAACTACTGACTACATTCTTAGAAAAGGAAGGATTCAAAGTTTCAAAGAAGACACCTTTAGAAACAGCATTTATTGCAAGATATGGAGATCCTGCAGGATTAAAGATTGGTGTATTATGTGAATATGATGCTTTACCAGGTGTTGGACATGCATGTGGCCATAATCTCATTGCTGAGGCCGGTATTGGTGCCGCCCTTGGTAAGATAATATGTTGATTTGATGTTACATATGACTTTGATGTTATATATTCTCAAATATGTTGCGTTTAAAACAATTTATGGTCTGCACTTCTTGAAAATATAGCTAAATTTAAAATATTTAATGGAAAAGGACATTTCTGTTAGGACATATAGCACATCCTGCGTCAGAAAACCAGACCCACTTTTTTGACATAGATTAAGACCTGATTTCATATTTATTTTTGATATTTTATGTTTTTTGTCATATCTTCTGTATAAACAGTTATTTGTGGAATAAAGTCAGTATTTAGGCAATACACAATGACCAAAGTAATTGTTGTTATTAAAGGTCTCCAGAGAGGTGTGTATTAATCAGAAATATTTTATTACATAATATACATACATAATATTTTTGTTAAAATGCGTGGCACTGATTTAATAAAGTGGCTAATATAAACGTTTGCAATCATCAGTTTGTATCAGGGTATAGATTCTTTAGCACTATTTTGGGTGTTGTTTAATTTGTCAACTTCACCAAATTCAACCAAATCATCATTGTATCTGTTTTGGCCATTTTCCCCAAGTTCCATTATACTGTTCCCTATTCCCATGTATTCCCATGTTCCCTATTCCCATGTATCTAATAATATGTTTATTATAAAACTCGCTACCTTTGAGCGTTTGCATGTATCTCTTATGTGCATATGCAGACTTTTTCATGTAACTCTTCTGTGCATGTGCTGGGAATGTCTCTAGTGAAGATGGCATTAAATGCATTTGCAGAAGTAGAATGTTACTTGAATCGAAGTGTTGAAGGGTATCTGATGTAAAGGTTCACTAAAACAGATTGAATACTGACTTTTCTCCGAAATTTTTCGTGGTCCTGTGACTTCATTTTTTGCCATCATAAACACACACATCTTTTGATTTCGTTAATTACTGTCTTATCTGTAATTAGGTTTAATATTTAATACTCTGCTAATTAGGGCTATCCATATTTTGCTCTTAATTAACCTTAATAGTTGAACATACTTAAGGAGGCATGGCGCTATTTTGTCTGCAGTGTATTTGCTTGTCTGTATAGGAAGCAAAGATGATATGATGTTTACAAACCTTTTTTACTGAATATGAAAAATACACTTTCAGGATTTGAATATGCCATTTAGACGCATTTATGATTGGATGTAGAGAACATAATGAGCGTCCTACCAAACACGTCCTCAAAAGCTTTCAATTGTTTTAACAATTCCTAAAATTCTCGTCATTGTAAAGATCCATCGTGGCAAATCAGGATAGATAACGCTTCATTCCATGGTGTTGTGCGTACAAACTTCCTCTGTTTTCCTGGAAATTCTCTAACAATGGGTGGGACCTTCAACGACGACATAATTAGGCAAATAAACAAACACCTAGCTAAAGAAACTACTTGTTTAGCATTAAGAATTGTTCCCATTTGCGAATCGCAAGGATTATAGATGGCTACTACCTGGGACCCAAAATGCCCAATTTAAAAAAAATCCCTTGTTTCATCCTGATATGACTGTATTCGAGCCTAATTATAGTCATTTCACATTATTAACTTTGTCCTGCCTATCTATAAGTCTATCCATTTCATTAATTATTGTCATGGTATTATTGTTATTAATAGATGGTGTGCATACTAGTTTGATACAAAAGAAATATAACTGCTTTCGTCAGCACTAATTAATCTTTGATTGTCAACATCTTCAGCCTTCTCGAATTCAATTAAACTTTGGTTGTCAACATCTTCCACCTTCTCCAGTTCAATTAAACTTTGATTGTCAGCATTTTCCGCCTTCTCGAGTTCTTTTTGTTCCTTTTTGTATCTTTTATTTTATTTTAGCATCACACTATTGACATCACATTCGCCCAATAGTTTCTTATGTAGATCCTTTAAATAGCGTCCAGCTAGACTATCTGAATCAAAGGCAAAAAAACGATAAATAAATTTTAAAAATAACCCTGCTGCTTTAAGTTGTAAGATCACTCCAAAAACTAATTTCTTGACATATACCGTATATGCCCGTGTATAAGTCGACCCCTGAGCCATTTTTATTTAATTGTAAAAAGGGGGGTCGACTTATACACGGGGTACAAGTTCACAAACATTTTACACATCATAACTTTGTCATAAATAACTCTATCCATCGTTGTATTATTATTATT
>JANTOQ010555012.1:0-10873 GCA_027564595.1 Bythotiara depressa | reverse complement strand
TCTCTCTCTCTCTCTCTCTCTCTCTCTCTCTCTCTCTCTCTCTCTCTCTCTCTCTCTCTCTCTCTCTCTCTCTTTTTCACTTGAAGATACCTTTGTGTTACAAGCATCATATTCGTATTCGTAGCTATTACACTCTTCAACGTACCACAACAGCAGCAGCAACTCATGCACTAACCCCAACAGTAATAACCTATGAATTACTATGGTGGTGGTAGTCAACAACAGAAACAGATGCAGCATCCCAGAGACCACTACGCTATAGAGATGTGGCGGAACGGGAACACAGGAGACATGTCTAGGAAGACCTTCGCGAGCAGACTGTCGCGAAGAACAAAATTATATTATGAAAAGACCCTGTCCAAGTTTCAGGACGGCAACATGACCGAGATAAGTCGTGTTAGAGACCTGGAAAAGGAAAACTATCCAGAAGGGGTGATCTGCATGGATTACCAACCAGAATCGCGTCCAAACAGAGCATAACAGCCAAGAAATTAACATAATAACTGTGAAAAACAGAATCCTTGTAGACGAAGATCTCAGGATTCCCGAAAGTGCAGATCGAGCTGCAGACTTCTTAGGAAAGCTTCTGCTAACATCGTTTACTGAGAACTGAAAGAAGAGCACTGTGGAGAAGGTGCTCCTTTCCAATGACTCGTTTCAAAGTCGGCCATGATTGTTACCGCCCATGCAGGATCGTAAAAAAATATGTTTATGAGTACGTCCAACTTTTCACAAAATTGGATATCACCTAAAACAGCCTCAAGGATAGTAACGGAATTCTATAATGATGGAAAGGATCATGAATTTGATTCCAAATTCATTCACCATGTTTTTCGCCATTGGAAAACACATGAGAAATAAATGGTAAGTTAGATTTATCTTTCTTTTTTTATTCCAAAGACAAGGAAAAAGGAGTTAGTTCACACGATAGTTAGATGCTGAAGTTAGAATGTCCTTTGAAGCAAAGGTTGGATAGGTAACCTACTCGAGTTACAGTGTCGCGGATTTGTTCCATGATATAGACGATTATGGCTTTGGTGCGGAGTAGAACGAGAGGAAATTGGACGAATTGCGTAAGAAGATATTACATGGTAAGAACAAGAATCCGAGACAGTATCAGCTCAAGAGAAAGAAAGTCGGAAGCAAATTCTCAACAACACCATCGACGAATAAGAAGGCTAAAAATGGTGGACTTTTAGGCAGCAGCGAGCTCCAAAGGTCGGATCAGATCTTAGACGAGAACGAGGAAGAGATGAGATTGCAACGGATAAATCAAACTCAAGAAATTAAAGTAGACGAGGACTAAACATTAACTTGTAACTTTTAAAAGTTTTATTCACATGACCTATCTTGTTTTTTTTCTTTACTAGGCAACTAATACATGAAAAGAAATGAGTATAAAGTGTGTATTTTGCAAGAACGTTTTTTGAAAGAACACGATGCTAGGGAACGTAAAATAGTGCCATAAAATAAGAAATATTAAACTAATTAATAACGAGAAATGGTACGTAAATTCGAAACTGGGATGCATATGTAAATTGAAATATAGAAAGTTAAATTATGATGGTAGCGATTACGTATGGAAGAGAACAGACGCTAGTAACTTCCACGTCTGATGTTAATAAGGACTCGTTAAGCGTCATTAAATTATAGTAACGCAGTTTGGATTAACAAGATTCAACACGTTACAGATTGTGGGTCTGGTTAGCAACCCTACAGAATAAATCTGTTAAGCACAAATCTTGTTAATTATGGGTGACAAATAAGCAGAAATGCAACTGCTCTAACAAACTGAGAAAAGCCTCGATTACGTTTGGAAGTGATAAAGAGAATTGTTTACTAGACTCTTTTATGGGTCTATTTTAATGCAGGCTGAGGAGATAACTAATAAATCTGGATTATCAAAGGCCCAATTGAAAAATCCTCACGTTCACCTGGTGCAATATGCAACACGGGAAAAATAATGATGTTTTATTGGACTTAATTAAGGATATGAAATTATACCGAGATAAATGTAAGGATGGGACTCTTGGTGAAATCATTGAAAAATGCAGTAATTTATATATTTATTGAAACTCTCTGATGTGGCTGCTGCACTGGAAAAAGCAATACCTGATTGTACCTTGTTAAACGGTGTTCCTAAACCTTAACTTGATTTTATGCGTGAAGTTATCCATAGCAACACAGTCAAACCTGATGGCATGATCAGCGTTGATGACATCATTGTTATGTCCAGTTCCATATAAAGCTTCCAACAAAACCTGGCACAGCATATGTCACCAAAATATATTGAGCAAAGAGAAGTTTTAAATCGTGGTCAAAGTAGTAATGAAAGTTGGAATGAAATTTATTCCAAGGAGCATAAAAATGTAACAGGAGAGGAGTGTGGACTGTTTTTGGATAATAGTTTACCCATTGTCTATGCTCATCCTGACAGAATAATGTCATGTTCATGTTGTCCAAAATCTTGTCTGGAAGTGAAACGTCCATTTTCAATGCATTATACCTCTCCATAATTGTTTTTTCTTTATGTGGACACTACATGGAATTGTCTTGGAGAATTTGACCTTAATTATTGGAATGACCTCAACAAGAAAAATGTTTATGTACACTACCTCATATTCACCTTCACTTAGTGTTCTTTGTCACGTGATGTTAATACAACGGCTATTTTTATAGCCACAAATCTATGAAAACTATTACTGCAGGCACTATGTTACATAAGTATCAGACGTTTGTCTCTGTATTCCTCCTATACATATGCTCCATGCTTGCTTTGTCCCCAGACCAAAGGAAATTATTTTAAAAGTTTGTGTTTCAAAATATGTACCTATTGTTTATCAAAATCCAGAAGTCTCTATTTTAGTTCGATCTTAAAAAATCGTCATTCTGCATATTCCTAAAAGTGCACTGCAGATAACAGCACAATTAGCAGTACCCAGTCTATAAATGTCCCCTGTGTTACCGTTGTGCCGCATCTCTACAGCGTAGTATTCTCTTTGCTGCTGCATATGATGCTGTTGTTTACCATCACCATAGTAATTGACAGGTTGCTGTTGTTGGGGTTGCTACGTGAGTTGGTGTTGCTGATACTGCTAGTGCTGCTGCTGTGGTCCGTTGAAGCACACCATTCTACTGTTTGCTGCTGTTGTCGTAGTGCCATATCGTTGCTCTGTTCCGAGGTTCGATAATTCTACGGTAAAGTAAGGGCCGTATATAAAAACAAGCAGTGTTTTATACGATTACGTAGTGGTGTAAATGCGTAGGTACGTAAGGCCTTTTTCTGATGTTTCTGATATTTCTTTCCATAGGGATGTTCTATGTAGGTTAAAAACTAAACTGTGTAAACACACCTGCTGCCAGCTGCATTTTGAAGGATATTGAAATTCGAAACCGCGGGTAACGCGGGACAACCAACAATAGAAAACGCGCGAACGCGGCTGAAACACAATGAAAAACGCGGTAGGTCCTGAGACTAGGACGGAGGATGCGCTCTCGAGCGTGGTTGTTTTTCATGAAAGTTTTTAAAATAAATCCAACCAAAGATTTTTCGAGTTGCAATATTTGCACAGCACTTGAATAAAATGCTACGAATAAGCAAGGGTAGGTGCGTAGGCAGGAAACCTCTTTAGAAAAGGAGGGTGACGAGGAAGCTCAAGTGCTATACAAACAAAACCAATTGGTCTTTGGAGCCGAGGTGACGAAGAAATTCGGCGCTAAAGGCTATCGTCTTTATTCTCGAAAACAATAGCTGCTCTTCGTGGTAAGTGTTTTTTAAAAATCGACGGCCCGCGAGACATTATTCTCATTGCAACGACGACCAGTTACTATGCAAGACTTAAGAAAATTTCTTAACACACACCAAAAGTATATGAAGAAACTACCGTGGTGTAATATGTAGAAAAAATCCAGTGCTCGCCCAAAACACTATCATCAATCTTTAAGGTATAGTTTTGTAATTAAGAAAGAAACAGATGAAACAAATGTTCGTTGCAATAGTAACAGTTAGTACACACGAAAGCAAGATTGGCGTTTCCCTTATACACAATACAATGTAAGCTTGAAAATATCTTTTCTGCTGAGAAAATGTTATTTTTAAATTTAAATAAATATTCTACGCAAAATAAGCTTTCAAATTGTATAAAATTTTAATTTTGGCAAAAAATTGATTTAAGGTATGTGTATCCTTAAATGGAAGATATTGGAGTTAGTCGGTCCACTATTGTACGTCATAATAAAATGATACATTTTTCATTTCATGGCCGTATTGATTTAAATGTTAGACAGCGTTTCCAGTGGTAGACTGAAGACTCTAGATCATGGTTTTACTCATGCTACAATGTCATCAATTTTATAATTACAGATTGACTTACGTATCTTTTTTTAAGTTTCTATAAATTTCAAGTGGACTTTTTTCAAACAAATTGAATTAAACTGACTGATGCTACTAGCTAACTTGATTAGGAATACTAACAAATACAACAAAGTTCTTACCTGAGGGTAACCAACGTGTGCTTCGCATCCTGCAACTTCACATGCTAAGGGATGTAATTCTGATGTACCAATGTTTATTTCACTTGCAACATGTAGCTAGCTAGCTAGCTAGCTACTTTTTGCTGGCAATGAAAGTTATGAGCAGCAGAACATGATTACCGAGATTACCAAAGTTTACCAAATTAGTCATTCATTCATCAAGATCGAGCTGCAAAATCATTCGGCGGTGGAGTTGGGATGCACGTTCATAATTCACTAAGATATCAAGTTAGAAAAAAATTATGCGTAAATGATAGCAGTTGTGAAGCATTAATTATTAAAATTCTGAATAAGAACCCTGGTAACAATTTAGTAACCTGTTTGTACAGACCACGTACAGTAAGAATTACACCGTTTAAAGAGTATTTAAAAACTTTGTTCACAAAATATAGATATTCAAATAAGAACATGTACCTCGTGGGAGACTACAATATGAACGTATTAGACCATGATACAAACATGAAGTAAAAACGTTTTTGATCTAATATTTCAAAATTACAAGACGTAGTGCATCAGCTATAGACCACATAATTACCAACCCTTTTTTAAATACAAATCTTGAAACAGGTATCATAAGTACTGAGGTCAGTGATCATTTACCTATATTCTTAATATCTAAAAATGAAATTTTAGTACTCACAAAACCTATACAAACATTTTGAAGCGTAATATAAATAATCAATCTATAAATTATTTTAAAGCATTAGTTTCTGAAGCAAACTGGAATATCATCAAAGATATAGGCGACGTAAACATAACTATAACCTATTCTTAAAACTTTTCTTAGCCCAATACGAAAAAGACTTTCCGAAAATTCAGATAAAAATCAAAACTAAGAGCTATGACCGTGGATGACGAAAGGCCTTCTAAAATTATCAAAGAAGAAACAAAAGTTATACGAAACATTTTTCAAACATAGAACGCGTATAAACGAAAATACCTACAAAGCTTACAAAAATATTTTTACGACATTAAAATTCAAATCCAAAAAATTATATTATTCTAACCTCATATCAAAGTACAAGCATAACATTAAAAATACCAGGAAAGTTATAATGGACGTTATTGGAAAATCTAAATTAAATACAAATTCCTTACCTACAAGACTTATTATAGATTGAATAGAAACATATAACAAAGGTGATATTGCCGATATATTCAACAACTATTTAGTAAGTATTGGACCAACACTAGCCTCTAAAATTCCAAATAGTAATATGTCATTTGAATCCTATCTGACCGCTGTTTTTGATACTGTAAGCGAATCTCAACTTACTAATGAAGAATTATTGGAAGTATTTTCTACTCTCCAATCTGACAAAAGTCCAGGATTTGATGACATAACTTTAAATGAAGTCAAAACCGTCTTTCCAATTATACAAGACTCACTTCGCTTTATCTTTAACCTATCTCTTCCATCTGGAATTTTTCCAGAAAAACTAAAAATTGCCAGAGTTCTCCCAATATCTAAATTAGAAGATGAAACAATATTATCTAATTACATAACTTATGAGCAGGAAAAGACTAATTTTGAAAATATTACTTGTTGTGTACCTCAAGGGTCTATACTTGGACCTTTATTATTTTTAATCTATGTCAACGATTTATACAAATCCACAAAAGTCTTAAATTCTATTTTATTTGCAGATACTAATTTATTCTTCTCTCACAAAAACATTACTACACTATTTAAACAAATTATTATCTCTTAGTGCTAAATAAACAAAATACACATTTTTAAATAAACTATCTATAACTGATGATATTCCATTGAAATTTCCGGATTCAACTATGAATGGCACTCAAATTAAAAGAGAGTATTCGATGAAGTTTCTTAGGGTGATATTAGACGAAAACCTTACTTGGATAAACCATGTTAATCTGATAGAAAGTAAAGTAGCAAATAATATTGGCAGATTATATAATTTTTTTTTCTTTTTTTTTAGTTTCAGGGGGTAATTTCGACCTAGTGGAAAAAATGTTTAGTCACCCAAAAATGTTTTTTCCAAATACTATTTCTAAACTATATGCATATTTAAGCATATTTAATTTCCATTGAAATACCTCAATAACAAGAGTTTACATACAACCTCTTCTAGATCCCAATAAATATGAAGTCGAAAAGACGCTTAATTTCAGTAAAAATATGCTGACATCAGCAAGAAAATCACGTAACTATAAGCTGCCATTTTTATTTGAAATTAAAACACAATAACTATGAGAACAATTCTACCAAGTTTTAACATCAGACTATTTGTAGAACTTGATTTTAGTGAATTTGGCTGATGTCAGCAAAAAGTCAGGCTACCTTTTTTTGCTAAAATCAGTTACTTTGTTTATACCTACATGCGTGCCAGGTTTTAAGGTCATAGTGCTAGTAGAAGCTGAGAAAAAAAATTTCTTTCGACTCCCAACTTTTAACTTTCTAAAACATTAAAGCCGAATTCAATTCGAAATGGTTCCAAATGACTTTCCGTAGTTTTTTATATGATTTTAACCCTATTAGGCCTGGGATTTTTGGGACTCCGAGATCCTGGGGGGGGAGGTGAGGCACATTGTGCCCCCTCTCATTATCTTCCAGACTATAAATGGATATATAACCAAATTTTGTACACACATATCCCTAACCTTCCTCTATCATTTGAAGCTAAAATGGCGGTGTTAATCCCATGACTTCTGCCGACGTCAGCATTTTTGCAATCCACGATCAAATTGTATTTTTTTGACATTTTCCATTGGTACGGCATAAAATGCGAGTAAATACACTATATTTTCATTAATTTTATCTAATTTTATATTAGTCTACATAAAATTCCCGATCTGATGATATATAACATGATAAAACTTTTTTTCTTTTGTACATTTTTGGTTCCAGCACCTGTCACAAAATGGCCCAATGCCGAAAATGAGCAGGTACTTTTCCAAAAATATTTTTACAGATCTTCCAAGTATTAAACTTTCGAAAAGGCCACAAACTTTCATAGCCATCCGATCACTACAACAAAAGTTATCCCAGAAAAATGGCCGAATAGGGTTAAAACACTATAAATTACTGATACGAGTACACGAAAAAGAAGATTCCAAGTATATATCTGGATTCGAAACATTTTACTTGAAATTATTGTATAGCTAGCTACAGGTACATGGATAAATTTTAAATAGCACAAGGTTTCCAGGGTTGAGAATGCGAAGATATGTTGTTGATTATCAAATAAGCTAGATATGTTTTGAAATGGCAGCTGATACGAATTAAAATTTGCTACGTTTTAACGACTGCTAGCTAAGCTGGGCAACACGAATTGGATGTAGGTACGTTTGTTGCTAATAGGAAAGAAAATTGTGGTTTTTCTGGTGATATGTTTGGACCTACGTATTGTCTGATACTCAGTGCTTTCCAAGTGACAGTGACAGTGTTTGGAATAATTTTTTGTTGATATAGATATCTCGTTAACGAAAAGTTAGCATTTTATATATTTGTTTATATTCATCTTTTAATATCGGTGCGGACCTGTCCCAACGCCCTGTTGGTCAAATGAGAATATTTTGTGTACTGACATCTAGCAAAATGGCTGCCAAGTAATAATTCATCATACCTAGTTTCAAGGCCGTCTGGTACTGAAAATTATTTACGAAGAACGGAAGCCTACTCTGAAAATGGGGATTTTATTGCTTAAATTGCAATTTGGATTTTTCAAAAAGCGCATAAACCAGCAATTGGGAAACGAGACCTTGGAAAGCGCGTACCAGTCACCTGAAAGAGACCACAATACAGATTGTTTTCATTCTAAAAATGAAATATAGATATGTAAATAAATAACGGTAAAGTTCTAATTGCCTGCAACAACAACATTTCCTATATAAACTAAGCAAAGCTCAAATACACGTGTGCAGCATATCCAGAGAGCATACCTCACATTCCGGAACATGATTGGCATATGTAGCAGTTTATGGTAACCATGAACCCCTTGCCTACCCAACCTATCACCTGTATCTCATATATCAACTAATGCCTGCCTGGTGCCCCACTTGGCTGGTAGCGTACTACTTACAGGTTCATATATTTTAAGGGGAAAACTACCTCAATATATTAATTCCTTGACTTGAACTATTTTGTGGAAATATTTATATTCAATTGTTGAAAGGTGAAGATAGCAAGAAAGTGATCAAAAATTAATTATGTGGACAATACCGCCCAAACAATGGATAACACCGGAAAATATATCAGCAGAATCGCATAGGCTAGAAACCTGGTGTGTGTCTTTAGAATGATACTTTTCATGATTTAAACCTAAAAATGTTTATGTAACTTTTATTGTTGCACGTGAAGATACAGAGGGTTTTTTAGTCTACTTTCACACCAAAGTCACATATTTCCTATAAATATTTGGCAATTTCCGCTGAACTTGTTAGACATATCTTTGGTTCTGAACATCCGCAGGAAGAGGAACAGAAAGTATGCTAAGGTCGTAAGGTTTTACCATCCCTGAAATTTATGCAAAATTTTATGTAACGGCTATCATAATATGCGGTTTTACCCATAATTTCCCCAAACTGTATTCTCCCGTTAATCATCGCGGTACTTCTGAACACGTGCATAATGCATTATATGCTTACGGGAATCGATTGTTATACACATATACTGTATATGGTATTTGGAAGATTTCCTACGCAATGTGAATTCGGGTATTCATTTTTCAGAAATCCATTAACAATATCCCCTTATTGCGTATGCAAGATATATGCAATAGGTTGGAATGCAATTAATTTCTGGAAAACAGTTGACTGTTTCTCATGCTTAAGTTAGTATATGACAGTGCCATTACATATGTGCTGAACAGTTCCTACTTTTCTGATCAGTATAATGATGTAATCTGTTGACATTCTCATGGTGTATCATTTAATCTTCTTTTATTTGTAGGTAAAGGAGATGTTTCTGTATTCAGGACTTTTGCTTCTGGTTACTTTCATATTTGCCATCATGTCATATTTTTACACCTACCTTGAAGATCGGGTGAAACCAGCTCTTGCTAACTCATCGCGAATGGAAGGGGATGAACACTGTCAGCTCGTAACAGGAGTTTAGTAGCATTGCATTGAAAATCTAATACATGTTGTTTGTTGCTTTCGTCATCGATGACAACTTTCCGATATTAATCCAGAATAATCCGAATCTCTTATGGAAGTGGCATAATGTTATAAAAAATACACATTGTTGTAACAAAATGTATTTGTTAGTATCTAAAATGTAAAAGTAATACTTAATACAGATAATAAAGTAAAATAGTCGACAATGTAACGGCGTTTATTTACATAAATATAGCAGCTATACTATCGCCTATCAATTTTCTCCCAAATTAACAGCCAAACGCAAATCACATTTGATGATAGTGTCAGATACTTAAATGTTAAAAGGAATTGATCCGATATTTCATCTGCTGCTGCTTTCGACAGAAAAGCTTTGGCTTTCATATATCTAACTCCGCGAAAGTGAACATTTTTATTCAAAGTCCGCATGTAAAATCCGCAAAACTAACTTTGTGGGGAAGAGTTGTTAGGCAATGACACGTAAATTAGAACAATAGTCTCGCTCTAATTTCATTGGTTACCAAATCCATGCTCGATCTTGTTCTTAGTCGTTTTTTAATTAATTGGCCGATCACCGAAATGTCTGTGCGTGGCCATTTTGATTTATTTTCTTTCTGGTCTCCGAAGATTGACTGGTTTCAAGATTTTATTTAAACAAGAAGAAAGAACCGTTTCAGCTTCCGTTTTAATATAATTGGATAAAGCAAGCATACAACTACAGCTGTTAATATTGGCATGGGTGGCAGGGGGGATAATCTCTTCCCCGCCCCCTATATATTTTTTTTCACAACTTTTTTTTGCCTTCGTAGGCATCTCCTAAATGTTTTGCTTTTAGTTTTTATCTACTACCTACATTTCCTGAAATTTTATTGTAAAATAATTAATATGTTTGCTGTAATTGACCTTTTGTCACCAGACGAAGTTTTTCTCATTTTTATAATAAAAACATTCAATTATAAGGTGTAAACAAAGATATTTACATTAAAAATTAATTTTTTAGGTATGATATATACACATGCTATACTGGAAAATAATGGAAAAAATATTTGACCAAGAGTTTATTGGTCAATTCTAGATGACGTCAACAAAAAATTGTCAGTGAAAATTAATGTACTTGATATGGTCTTTAATCACACCAACTAGTTTTCGATATCTTATGGGGGACCGATTAATCTGGGGAGTGTGTGTGTGTGTGTGTGTGTGTGTGTGTGTGTGTGTGTGTGTGTGTGTGTGTGTGTGTGTGTGTGTGTGTGTG
>JANTOQ010554901.1:0-10873 GCA_027564595.1 Bythotiara depressa | reverse complement strand
CAGGAAAACCCGTAGAAGACTTACAAAGTCTTGTCATCGAGAACCTATAAATACGTGTTTTACAAAAATAGGAAAAATAAAATTAATTTTTTTTAGAACTGATACTAAAAGTAACAAAACAAATACTTAATCTAAAAGAACTTGTCTGTCAAGAATAAACCTTTTCAATTTTATTTTAAGAGTTTCGATATTTTCTATCTTGTTAATGAATTTTATATTTTTAAGGTCTATAACTTTACATTCGAAAGAAAATAATTCTGACGTTATTTCCCCTTTAAAGGTAAATCAAATCAAAACAAATCACTTTCTAAGGTGCATTGTTTGTGCAGAAAATTATTACAAACCGTTATATAGGCTTTCAAAAAATATGTTTTGGAGAAGAAGGAGTGAATATTATTATTTTCTATGTTTTAAATACACAACATTCACAGTGTCAAGTAAATTACTTTTCAATTATGTTAAATTCTTCATTGATTCAATTCCACTTCATGGTCATGGATTGACCATGAGAGTCATGGGTTGTCCATGAGATCTGAATAGTTATTTCTGTTGTCTGTAAAACTTCATTTATATGAATGTGTTGCTAGTTTTTTGCACATCGTTTTGTATCAATACAAGTTTTGTTATTATTTATTTATAGCAGAAATCTTGCATAAACTATACTGAATCTAAGCCTTTAAAATCTTTACATATCAATTCAATTGTTGTTTTATATTTACAACAGAGCTTGCATAAACTGTGTCTAAGTCTTTAAATGTAGATATTAAGTTTTGAGACTGGAAAGGAGAAATAACCCAATGATGTACAGTAATATGCTATTATTAATGTCATTAATTGACAAAATTAATGTGTAAAGATTTCCTTGAAAACAACACTCCTCCTGCACCTCCATCAATGTTGGTGCCAGAGATAGTTTAAATGCACATTGAATTTATGCCAACTTTAATAAGGAGGAGTCTTTTAATAAGGAGGAGTCTGGAAATGCCACTTGTTTATAATTATTGTCAAATTTTACATAAACTCTATAAACTATATATATCCCAAGCATTATCCCTCTAATCCCTCTGCATACCTACTGCCTATTACAAATTAATTATTGGAAACCTTATGAAGAAACAGGGGGTCTTATCAACTTTTACCAACTTTGTTTTCCCTCATATTTCCAAAAATTAACCCCCTGAAAAAGCCAAAATTGCAAAGAAGTTACTAATGATTTGATTTATTTCCAGGAGCAATAGTTTAAGTTCATGTTATATAACTATCAAATTTCATTGTATCTCTCTTGTTACTTGGGAGCGTGGGAGTAAGTGAGACGACATATGAATGAAGGAAAGTTTGAAACAACAACTATATAATAATAAGGGGTGTGTACGTCTGTGTGTGTTTTTTTGAAGTATTGTGCATTTATAAAAATACTATGTGAATATAATACAACAACAACAACAACAACAACAACATTAGTGCATATAGTAAATGAAACAACCCATCAGGAAAAAGACAAAAACATCTTTTTTTTATTTATGTATCAGGATTCATAGCAGTTAAAATTAATATATATCCTAATAGGGAATAAAATATTTTAGGGAGGGGGTGTGTTAATTTATGCAGAGTTTAGTAGTTACATATTGTTTATAATTCACTTTTTATGTAAATTTATGTATAAAATGAGAGAGTAAGGTTAAAGGATATAATTGTTTCAGTCCACTCCCGGGCACTGTTTCGGGGTTAAGTGATTGTAGCTCTCTTTTCTGTTTAGTTATTATTGAGGCAAATCAGTAAGCGAGATGGCCTATGAAATATTAATATTAAATATTAATAATAATTGGGGGAATGTGTTTAGTTATTGAAGAACACAAGTGTTTAGTATATATTTTATATTATTTATGATTATTAGACTATTTCACTTGTTATGAAAAAGTAAAGTAGAAGGATTTGAATAGCTTTTGTATGTACATTTGTGGACTAGCTGTCTAAGATAAAACCTTCCTAGTGGTATATCTTTGCTGAACCTGTCAATTGCCAGATTGAATAGGGTGCCAAGAGTGGTGTAATACAGGTTATTGAACAAAATCACCAGTCCACGCCATGCCCAGACACTGTTTTTGGGTATTAAGTGAATGTAGCTCTATTTTCTGTTTAGTTATTATTCCAGTCCGAAAGGTGGTGAAAATGATATGAGGTTTTTGTACTGTGCATGTTCTATTTCATATGTTTTGCAAGACTGGAGAGGAGTTAATAAACAGAAAGCTATTAAATACATCCAAGATAGTATGGTAAGTCATATTTTTAAATCTTTAATACCTATAGATATGACTAACCCCTTGCTTATTATAAATATCTTATTGGGAACACTTATAAATTAATGTAGAACAAGGGAGTTGTACCAGCATTTACCATTAATTTATGTTAATTTATGTTTTTATATTCTTTATATTTTTAATACTAACCCCCTGGAAAAAGTAAAATAGCAAAGAACTGGCTACTGATTTGATTTAAATGCTCCTTAATAGGCACACCTCGCAAATAATGACCCCTTTAAAAATTAAACAATGCCCAGGACGTTTATTTGAGTAAATATTGTAATTGAATTTTGTTTGTATTTTAGTGTTATGATTATGGGATATCACAAGGCCCTCAACTAGAATCTCATGGTAGGTCATGCGTGTCTTTATGTGATGTTTAGAAATAACATTATACACATTTTGTTGTTTGTATTCTTCTTTCAATTTGGTAATCTGTTATTTGGCTTTTCCGCCTAGTGTCATAAACTGTATTTTACTTGTGGACGGTATTATTCATCTTTTTCTGTTCCATGTTTCTAGTTGATGTTACTTTATGTTTATATAATCACTTATTTTTATTACTTGGTTATTTCTGGGTTTTATTTTATCTCACAACTCCAGATATATTTCCTTGTTTCTACAAGGCCCTGCATGGCCTATGTATGCATAGAAAATACATGTTAAATCTGAAACGTTTTATCTTTGGTGAAAATGCATTTTTACTTTTTCAGGTGGATCTACGTTTTGTGCATTGGCTTCCTTGGTATTAATGGGCAACTTAAACGAATGCTTTAGTCAAAAGGAATTTGAGAAACTCAAACGTTGGTGTTGTACCAGGCAGAAAAGTG
This sequence comes from Bythotiara depressa, assembly GCA_027564595.1. Lineage (NCBI taxonomy): Eukaryota > Metazoa > Cnidaria > Hydrozoa > Anthoathecata > Bythotiaridae > Bythotiara > Bythotiara depressa. The sequence goes on along the minus strand of JANTOQ010554901.1, from coordinate 7,743 downwards.
GCTTTCAAGGGAGGCCAAACAAACCAGTAGATACATGCTATTCATTCTGGGTGGGTGCATCATTAAAGGTGTGTTAGGTTCATATATTTTATAAGTACTTTTATAATAACTTGTTGTAGGCTCTGACAAAAGCTATAAAGACAAAATTTATATCTCCATATTTTTAAAATCTTTATTAAAGCCTGTCAAAGCAGATGCAGTTGAGATCTACAGTACGTAAATGTAAACATAAATCCATGGACATGTAACTAATAATAAGTGTTATTGAGACAAAGACAGAGTTGTCGAGTTTTATCATGTGTTTTAACAGATTTAAGATATAAAATTTATATATGTGTTAAAGTTATGTGTCACTGAATGGGAGGAATCTAACAGATTATGAATGAGAGGGTTTGTTGGAATCACACGAGGATGAGATACATCAATTTATTTCCAGACGGAATAGTTAGTTACAGCAGTTAATATAATTTGTGTCACATTAACACAAAACAAAAAATAAAAAATGCCAGAATAATGTTGTGTTTTTTGGATTTTTTAGTTACTTGATTCTTATCACATGGTTAATATAGAAAGCAATACAGAATTCCTGCTCTCCACACAACACTCTCTAATTGGTGGTTTTAGCAAATGGCCAGAAGTGCATTCTGGTAAGTAATATAACTTATTTTCCATGTAAGTTTGTTGGATCTTCAGTGTGTAAATTTAGTGTTAATAGAATCTCTATAAACACATGCACATTCCACAAACAGATTTAAGTCTATAATTTTAAAGAACCTACTTATTGTGTATTGATTTTAGTGCCACTCATAAATATGTTCTTAACACTTTAATTCATAGTGTCCCCGGAAAGGAATCAAATCATTGGTTATTTCTTTGCTGTTTTGCTTTTTCCAGGGGGTTAATTAATGGAAATATAATGTCAAATAAATTTGGTAATAGCTGATATGATACATTTTAAGTACTCACAAACCAATTAAAAAGAAAAATTAATTAGACGAGAGGAAGAATTCAGGTACAATGACATTTTAGTTGAATCAAAAGTTGAATAAAAATCTACCTGTGTTGGAGAATCGCAACAGTGAATCCATTGCATATCAGCTGTGAGGCCCGGATCTCTATATTTATTGATTTATTTGCTTTTTTCTACCATTAGAGGAATTTGTTAAATTGAGTTTTTGAGGAAAAGGAGGTTTAATGCAATAGACACTACATTAGCCTTGTCTTAGCAAATATCGCCAGCCACTCATACACTGCACAAGGATACCTGTTACAGTTTTCTTCATTAGTTGAATGGAAATCTTAACTTAGTTGATATTTTTCATGCATAGGGTCCCCAGAAAGGAATCAATGAATTGGTTATTTCTTTGCTATTTAACTTTTTCCAGGTGGTAAATTGTCGGAAATAAAATGTAAAATAAATTTGCGAAAAGCTGTTTAGACCCCCTGATTCCTCATAAAATTATGAAGGTTTCCAATGGGGAGTTTAATATAACCAGGAGGTATGTTTGTGCATTGAAGGGTTAAGTAGCCTGTATTTTGTGTTTGTTTGTTTATATTCCAATATTTTGATTCTTTTTAGATGTCCTTCATACTTACTTTGGATTGTGTGGACTATCTCTAATGAACTTATACAATTTAAAACCATTATCTCCAGCTTTAAATATTAGTTCCAGAGCTCATGAGCACTTGTGTGCCATCCATCAAGGAAGTAAGGGAAGCTAGCGAAGAAGCATTCATTCACAAATTTCTGGTGTTTGCATTTACTCCCACTATCTTCATTGAAACAGATGCAAATACCAAGCTAAAACCAATATATACTGAAAATATTAACATATTTTTATTACATTTTCTATAACACTGTTTCTAAATTCTTTTGGAAATAAATGATTTCATGAACTTCATATTAAAGCTTCCACACAGTTTTACTTCCAGTTTTTAACTAACCTACGATATATTATATATATTTAACTACGCTATAACAAAACATAATACTAATGCTATTATGATCTTTTCTATTATTATATAAGCCGTCAGATCAACATGTATGGAGTTGTAGTTGAATATTAAAGTGTAGTGAATATTTTCTCCACCTAAAAGTTGTTTTCCATGCATTTAGTTATTTTGTCCACGTGATTATTTATTCAACAGCCAAACAATACAGAATAAATAAATAAATAAAGATCATAACACAGACAAACAATACTCTGCATACATGTGTGACCTTGCAAGTTTTGGAAGTAATCAGGAAACACTGTCTAAAATTAAAATAATTTAGAATAAAATAATGTTATTAATGATTAGTGATTTGTAGTTACCGATCCTTCAAATTACCAATGCCTCACTGTGGAAAAACCGGGTACAATTGGTCACTGACAATTTGTTATGACTAGTAACTAATGAATGCAAGGTTTGCTGGCTATAAACTAAAATCTAGTTTGTGTAAAATCAGCTAATATATTTATTTTATTATGTTAGTCATATAATTTGTATTAATTAGAAGAAATCAATCATTGTCAATTTAAATTATTTTATAACTATCAGTAATTTATGGCACTATTCTTATTTCATATGTACTGTAGTTTATTTCACTGTTTGCTTATTATTTATTATTGCTCTACAGAGGTATGGTTTTATTGTTTGTATGTTGTAGGTTATACATGCATAAAATTTGTATAGGGTATATTCTCTGCTAGTCAGAAGCAGCCAGCAGAGCTGTTCTAAGAAAATTGGTGTTCTTATTTGACAGAAAGTATGTTCTTTAATCAAATGAAAGGAATAATTGAGGTGTCCTTAGAATACCTCTTTTTCCAAGCAAGAATGGCTATTTTTCTTAGAACAGCTCAAGGAAAGGAAAACCTGGATTTTAAAACAACTAATTTTACCAGGAAAGGGAAACCTGGCCTTTAGAGCAATTAATTTAGAACAGCTCATTTTGCTAGGACTGTCACACCTCTATAACACCTATTATAGAACACATCTTTTGGCTGCTTTTGTCACATCAGTACTTTTGTATGCTTTTATAGCTGAAAAGAAAGAATTCTTGAATGGTGGAGGCAACTCATATTTGTTAAAGAAAGTTTTGTTTGTTCTCTGTGTCAACGTAATGAATAGAAGTAACAGGCTGTGACTCAGTGCTTATAAAAATTGTTATATTTTTGGGACTGAAAACTGAACCAAAGAATGGGCACCTAAATTGTCACTTTTCATATTTGCACAAACTTAATATTAAAACCTTTTTTGTACATTTCAGAGCGGTCTTCAACAACATACTGAAATTATGGAAAAAGTTTTTTTTCCCTTTTTGCTTCAAAAACCTTGTGTGAAGGTTGGAATTGGAAAAATTTTAAATAACAATTATTTTCCATTCTTGCATGGGTTTGCTATTGTTTACATAACTGCTATTATTCACCTCTTATTAACAAAAGACTCCTCTTTTTACCTTGCTTCTTATTTATCTTTCACCATTTTCTCCAATTTTTTCAAGGTCCTCCTTTCCTTCTTACAGGGACCTTCAGGTCTATAACTTTCTTAAGCCATTCTTAAATATTGGGAACAGTAATTTACATAAAAATGCAAGTTGAATGTTTATTAATATTTATGAAGCATGACTTGCATTTTAAAATTGTTTACACTATATATGCTTAATCATAATATTTCTAGATGTTTTGTTTATTTTGGATATGTTCTGATGGTATTTTGTTGAAACTGGCACAGTTCCTATAATTAGTGCCTCACTCATTATTAGCATCTGCTGTAATTAGCAGCACTCTGATTTGATGAATATTTAGATTAGTCCTCCCTCTAATAAGGGCTCCTCCTGACCCAAAGTACTCATGACCCAAATTTTTATGCAGTAGTATTATTTACCAAAAAATATCACAAAGAATCATGGAGAGCATTTCATTTTCTTTTAAAAGTAATTTTAACCTTTTATCATATATAATTCACCAAAACTCAACTTTACAAATTGTAAGCCACTCTTATTAGCACCCCTTCTGAAAAACCAATGTTAAAGTTAGTTTCCTGAGTGCTAATTGGCGGAAATAATGGTATACATAAATATATCACTATAAAAATATGAAAGCACAATATTTATTAACCTAATCTAGTGTATATATTATGAGCTTGTGCAGTCAATATCTAACAAAACATTGGTTATACATTATACTATAAATAATTCTTAAGGTTATAGGAAAACTGCTTACCACTATACAGATTGTCTTTTATACATTTGTATATGTTTTTTATACCCACAATTTTGTTGTTCAATTGCAGTGAGCGTAACGAGAAAAGGCAGAATAAATGTAAGTGAAAACTTCACATAAACTATTGTTTTTATGAGATATGCTTTCATACATGTTTTTCGATTAAACATCTTGGTTTTCTGTTCATATTTTCTGTAAAAACTGTAATTTATTGCTTGTTTTTATTGTATAGTATTGTATCTTATGTCTTTAGAATGTGTAATATCTTTGTTATTTAATGGATTTAAATACTTATATACACAAAAATGGGAATAATTGTAAATCAGAATCAAATCTTTAAACTTGTGCGGAAGATGTATTTCCAAGAAACATGCAAATCAATGTATTTATAATTTATAATCCTCCACTGTATTGAGTTATATATTTCTAAGAACCAAAACAATAATTATGAGGAGCATTGACCTGAAAAAACAGTATTTTTTATGTTTGATGTTAGTAAAGAAACAGACCTTTCCATAAGGAAAATCAAACCAGATATGTAGAAATTTCTTGTTATGAATTTCATTATGCTAATGTTTCATTTTTTGCTCAATCAAACTGGTATTGTTAGATTTTTCATGCTTTTCAATATTTCTTATGTTGTTAAAACCATTACTTTACGGTGATTTTATATAGTCATTTTACAAGCGCCCTATAGAACGCTAGTACAAATTGTTTGTGGCTTAAAATAGTGAAGAAACAGAATGCATTCCCAGGTACCTAACTATTAACCAAAGGTAATTCATTTTAAAATGTGTCCAGGCCATGTTCAGTTTTTGTGGAACATGATGTTAATGTTATTCATATTCATACTTTTATATTTTGTTGTGAGTTTCAGAGTAGGTAAGGACATCCAAACCTCAGCAGCAGTAGTATAGTGGTACTGCTTCTCTTAGTAATGATGTAGTGAAAATATGAAAATGTTAACAGTGCCATACCCTGATGTGTAGTTATAACTATTTTCCCTTAGTTTTAGCATTAAGAGAAACTATTTTTGCTATTAAATTATTTTACTTACTACTAAGTAAACTGAACCAGGTTGTACTTCATAAAGAAAACTGAACCAGGTTGTACTTCATAAAGAAAACTGACCTAGGTTGTACTTCATAAAGAAGGATGAGCATTGTAAATTGCATTACCTTCAGAGGAAAAATGAATTGAAATCTCATAATGATCTGCCACTCCTGAAAAGATTGTTTTATAATAACACCCTAATGTTTTGATATCCCAATAATTATAGGAAGTTTACCATTTGGTTGATGGTGAGAATATTTCACAAATTCCTGAACACTTTAGCATGCTCATGCACCAATGTTTTTTTTAATCAAGCCATCTTGTATAAGTGAATACAATTGTCACTGCTCTGTAAAAAATTTCAAACGTTTTTTGTGTCCAGTAAAATGATATTCCTTACACACCATATACAAAAAATAAAGATGGCATGAAAGTTGTTTTAGTCATTTCTCAGCACTCTTAAAAGAACATTTAATATCTTGCTTTGAACTAAGTATATAATATCAGTTTTATGACCTGAAAAATAACTTTAGAAAGTTTGAAAATCTTATTTCATATTCACCATTAAATGTTTCTCTGTAATTGAATGATAAATATATTTTAGACACTTTAGAAGCAGCATCAGTAGTTGTTTAGTTTTATATATATAAATTATATGGTTTTGTTTTATTTTGTTTTGTTGTCCTCAGTCCAAACTCAGAAATGGGTAGTGCACGACTGAGCATTTGTTAAGCTGAATTTCTTCTGAAAAAATATGTGATATTTTTTCCATGTGTGCCATTCTACACATATTTGTAAAAAAATAAAATTCTTCAGTTGAAATTCAGCTTTATCATAATGAATTTAATTATTTTTAATTATATCCCTTTAAATAAAAGAGAAATGATTGTATTGTGTAAACACCTTCAATGTATGTGTCCTAGAACTCCTTCTTTGTCCTTGTTTTTGGATTCCTATGTACTTGGATTTGTGTTTGTATGGATTAGTTTGTATCCAATATCTTTTTAGGTAGGTTGTAGGAAGACACAATATAAATAGTTTGTATGTTTATTGTGAAATATCAATTGCAGTATGAAAAATAATAAATTTAGAATTGGAATCTAAATCTGAAATCTGAAATATGAGAGCATGGTTTAGGTGGAACAGAAAACATTTGTGGTCACTCCTCCTGAAAATATAACTCAAATCTAAACATTTTAAACAAAAAGGGCTCTTCCCAGGAATTAATAAGAGGCACAATGTTAGAAGGTCAAACCGACCCTCTTATGGGCTAAATTAGGGCCTGTCACCAATTACTTATTATTATTTCTCTATTCTATATAACATTTGAATCAAATTATTTTATATTAAGTACATTATTTCTTAACTTTATTCTATATACTTTGTAATATTTCCATCAAATTATTTCATATTAAGATAGAGGAACGTTTAGAAATAAATAAATCATCGGGAAGGCATTTTTCATTCTGATGTTTTGATTATAATATAATTTAGAAACAAAGAAATATGAAAAGATATAGAATGTAGAAATTCATCAAGTGGAATAGTGGTGAGTATGATTAAGATTTTTAAAACTTGTACAGTCAGAAGTAAAATTGGAAGTTGGTTATGGTGTGTTGTTGTTGTTGTTTTAAATTTAATGTCCATTTCCATGCTCGCATGGATAAGAGAATGGAAGCCTTTCCACAAATTGGAAGATACTGAGGTATGACTAGTCATAAAATACTTGTATGCCCTTCCTAACAGCCTCTCTTAAGTAAGCAGATGTAGCAATAAGATACCCCTTTATTTTTATTATGGCACCACCCACTAACCTGAATGCCAACCAAGGCTAAAGAGCTCAGTTTACTCAATGTGTGAATTCAGAGTTTTCCATTTCCTAATTAGATTGCCTTACAGATCTAAGATGAGCTCTATCTACCCCAATGTGGAAATTGACTTTACATGTTTACAGAGGCAAACCCACAATCTAATTGCATAAGAATGTTTTTTATTATTGGGTTTTCCAACAAACAAACATGTTGAGTTAAACATTTACAAATAAAATAATATTATCATAACACATGTTAAATTAACTACAGAGTTTTCTATTTGAAATATATATTTTTTTGATTTACCACATTTAAAACTGAATGGGATATTATTTATAAAGTATAAGTTTATATAAAAACTTACCTTTTTCTCATTATTATCTGGATGAAAATATGCTATTGGGGAAATCTTTTTCACTATTATTAATATATTAATTACCTTATTACATGAAATCAAGGCGGTATATTAATTCAGGCAAGATAAATTAAGGCGGCTATAATTAAGGTGAATCCCTAAAAAAATGCATTTTTGGGGACATTAATTAATTAAGGCGAATGTATACTTTTCATTATTCTTATAAATATTTTAACGGTTATGTACCATAACGTAAGATAAGTTTGGTAAGATAAGACACGACAAACAAACAGTAGTTATGGCAAAGAAATCACAGTCT
>JANTOQ010554790.1:0-10874 GCA_027564595.1 Bythotiara depressa | reverse complement strand
AATACACTTTGGTTATTTTGGCACCTACAACCCTGGCCATTAATTACGGAACTTTTGGTGTTTTATGTTGATTTGTGCGTTGGTACCATTCCCTTCGCGTGCTAATTGCACGAGATTGGGATTAGATGTTGGTAAAAAACCACGTAGGATCTCCCGTGTCACTGCAATTTATCGAAAAGCACCCGAAATTGTCCTTACTTCACTGATCGACACATTTTATGACGTCACAAATGCTGCAATTGGACCAATTGGGTTAATAGCGAGACCACTCCCCTTGTCTAACAGTGCTACATAAACACGGTTACTTCTCTACCAAAGTTAACTAAGATTCTATGAACTGGAAAAGTTCAATTCGTTCCCTAGATATACATATGAACACTTTCGCAGCACTTGCGGAATTGAAATTTTGAATTTTTGACGCTTTGTGCAATATATTATGACTAGCGTTGTAGTCTCGCGTTATTGTGTGGATGATTGTAGAGAGAAATGAATATATCACATAAATAATGACATACAGGGATTATCTTCGTGATACACGAATTCACATTCTTGGATAATAAGTGCAGGTACATATTGAGTTATTATTGACTGGGTTTAATTCTCTTATCCTATCGTGATGGAATTACAATATAAAATATAAGACCATCAAGAAAGTGAAAATAGTTTCCATAAAACTAAGAACTTTCAGAATCTCTTTGGAAATATTATAAGAAGAAGAATTATTAATATATAGAATATGGGTTCAAAGTCATGAGATTATGTTGATTTTAAATAATTTAGGAAACATTCTTTGTAATCAAGTAGGGGGGGAGATACTTTTAGAAGATTATGGGCCGGGGGGGGCGCTTAGCAAAATGATGTCATACTATTTTTTCCCGATTTCTGTTATACACACAATTTCATTTGTAAATACCTGACAAAGATTCTTTCGTTTGTTGAGCGAGTTGTGTATTATATATGTATATATCCCCCTGTTTACCAGTATATTACTGCATAGGACGTTTTTGTAGAGTATGAATATCAGGTAGAACATACTGTTAGTGAGATGATCTTTCATTTAAGGAAATTTAAAAGCAGTTGACAGGTATTTAGTGAGTAATAACTGTTAGGTGCAATTCAATAGAAATAACACAATAGAAACACGTGTGCGGCAGAATTGGGACATCTCGGACATGAACGAATCAACTGTAGATCATTATTGCTTGTTCCTGAATAGTGTATTTGTGTGTGTAATACCAGAATAGTGTATGACTCAAATACATATATAGCTAGCATTTCAAATATGATTCAAATCTGGGTGTATTGTGTGTGTGTGAATACCTGATTGTAAGATGTCATGCATATTTAGTGATTCATTTACATTAGCCAAAGTAATGCATACTTGTGTGCCTTCTAACCGTATAAGCATCAAAAGAAAATTTAAGAGTATAGTAAGTTCCACAATGTGGTGTTTTAGATAAAGGTCCAAGGCGAGACGTACCCAAGAACGGTAAATATATACCAGAACAATATCATCAATCATTAACACACTAATATAACTAAACAACTTGCCTAACTAGCGCCGATTGGTTAGACGCCACTAAAATAGCTCCCAAAAGCATCCAGGAAATAAAGGAGATCATAGGGACATCTAAAAATGTAACTATATCAATAGGAGAAACCAACCCTAGTTAAGCTACGTAGGGGGTGCAAACTATGTCTCTCTAACCCTACATTTTGTCTGAGTATTCAAAACAGCCACCCTGTGAGAAAACCTCATGAGGGATCGGTTGTGGCCAAACCTATGCACTCTGTACACATAATTTGTTAATGATGGACATTATGTATAGCTGTCATGCCGCAAGCTGATCCTGGTCCTTTCATTATTAGTCCCATTTTTCAAATAATATTGTATGGCTATATTGAGCTCACTTTTAGCCACATTTTAACAGGAATGGAATTATGTACCTTTAATATGGATTCTATGAAAGCAGTTATATTGCACCTTGATAATAGGTGCAGTGCTTGAGATTGGTGATGAATTAATACGACCATTGTCTGTTCTTGGCGTTAGATTAACTATAGTCCAAACACGCCAGACTCCACCTCCAGCAACTTGAAGCCCAATCCAATTATAACCACCAAAGCTAAAACAAACACATTCAAGAACAATTTGTTAATATTTTGTCAAATTCTCACTCAGTTACAGCTCCAAATAAAAGGATAATTTATATATCTGAAAGATTACGTGTGGAGGAAAAAAATTTGTAGAATTATATAATATGATACTGAACAATTTGAGCTAAAACGAATTTGTTGTTACATTGCAATAACTTACTGCTTGGAAATGATAATTCAATTAACTTGGCCAGCGAAATAAAAAAGAACATAAGTAAACTGGTACATTTTATTAGTGGACTTATTTCTGTATTAAGTATCTGACAAAGAGAGTTATTCCAAAGACATGCTTTATTACTATGTGAGTCATATACAACAGTTATTGCCTTGTTTATTATTTCAATTGACTATTGATTGTACAGAAATATGGTATAATGAATATGTTTTTATATGAACAGTTGAATGCGTATTTACTTCGCTTTTTCCCTTTTGAGAAATGCACATAATACATCTTAATAACTTGAGTGGTGGACCAGAAACCTACATGGTATTTACCAGAACAGTACTTTATGAAAAACGTAGAAACCAACTTACATACCCTAAATAAAATCTACTTTCAGTTGATTGATAGGCATATCTAGATCTTTCACCAGTTACCCAATCATCATTCAAACTAAAATCGGTACAGTAGAAGTAATCTTTGATTACGTTTTTATATCCCATTGCTACAGACCAATAAAGTAGGTTATTTTGCCCACCAAATAACGTTCCACTCTGAATGTCACTGGTTGTACATCTTAGCACTGGAGAATAACTGCGACGCCAGGATATTCGATAGGTAATAAGAATCTAGTAACATAGAAAATAGATATATAAATATAACCTTTGTCATGCTATGAATAAATATAAATTATAAACATGTATATATATATATACAAGTATATATATTTTTAGTTACTTGCTTACTTTTTTTACATACTTTTAGTAACAGTGTAATACCACTTATAAATGCATACTGACGGGGTTTTATGTTGTACTAGAAAATACAAATCCCGGGGTCAAAAGTCCGATGTATCTTGGCTGTGTATTTTCCACTGTTTTATTTATTACCTGAGTGCGTTTTAAATTCTGAACTATTTTATGGGAAATGGAGAGAGCGAAAGGAAAAATTCATTCATTCATTTATTCGGAAAAATAAAATATGTTAGAAAACCTACCGTGAGCTGACGCAAACTTTCTTATTATAAACGGTACAAACGAACGTTCTGCAGGAAGTTTAAAAACGGTATTATTTTGTAAGCTTTCAGAGAGCTTTACAACCATGAACATTACACAATACTGCACCACAGGAGCAAATTAGCACATTGCATTATAGACATCACTTGTGGCGCACACATAGACATGAACTATGGTTCATGCGAAGAGGTCATCCTCCGCACTATAACGTGATTGGGAGCCGAACATGCAACCTTTGGATTGCAAGTTCAACTCGCTCACCACTGTACCGCAGCTCCACAAAATACTTTGTTTCTTGTAATAATATGAACTATATTAGCTACATGGTAATTTCAGTTATGGCGTATTCATATGTTAATACCTCCACAACACATATATTTGTTGTCGAGAAACTGAAATATTATTTCATTTCATATATGAGCTGCGACCATAAAACAACCATATTAAGAGTGAGTAGAGAGAATTGTGAGTTATCGTTTTTATTTCTTTTTATTTGTTGCTAAATATCGTAAGCATATATTGGGGAAACGCTTCCTTGACACCATTTAAAAGTCTATAGTTTGTTTACATTCGACGTTTTTGGCCAGTTGGTTGTATAATACAACAGTTATTCACAATGGCTACCAAGATCAGGGCCTGTATCGTAAAATACAAAGCCCTACAAAAAACGCGGTGAAATTTCAGGAAACCAATCAAAACGCTACGATTTCCATACTTCCCTGATTTTGTAATACAGTCTGGTAATAAGGTACATTATTAACTTTTAGTGATAGTATATACTTTTTTGGCATACAGTATCATACCTTTTGTGACAGTATAATACGGGTAACGTGTAGTACCATACATATAGTGATACAACGCCTCTATTGAGGCTATAGAAATACGCCGTGTAAAGTTGGCAGGTGGCACCATAGAAAAAATATATATTTATTTTTTTAAATCTCGCCGTTTAAGAAATAATTGTGAATAATTATAAAAAAATGTCTTTGTTATACAATCGAAACTAGTTATTATTAAAATAATTACTATTTTCGTTCATGTTGTTTCACAAATAAATACAGGACGAACTGAAAAACATTTTCATCGTAAAAAATAATATCCTTCCAACATATTTTAATAAAATAAGATACTCGCAACATATTGTTTTAATTTTTAAAAATCTGTCGCACTAATAAAATCGTATATTATTAAATATGAAATCAAGTCAAAACATACTTTCATACGATGTAGAAATAAAGCTAATACTATTTATTTGAGTATCAATTTGACTCTGACTAGCCTGGGCCTTTTGTTTGTCTTGTAATTATTATATCGCGAGACTCCTAGAATTTATTACAGAGTTTATTTCACCATAAAAGAGCAAAAAAATAAAAACCAGGAATAAGACAATATATATATTTTAAAAAACAGATATCTTTCAACTCATAAATTTCCATGTAAATAATGATATTCCTTCAGCTCTTTAGTTAGTGAATTCCAGACCCTTTTATTGCATTCTTCTCCACGCTGTTGTTGAAAACCTCGTGAAAGAACGATGTACCCTTATCCAATCGTCCAATCTGCGTTACACGCGTCTAACACCATTGAAATATGAAACAATGGAAAATTGAATAGAACGCATAGCGCTTTGATTATAGTTGTAACTCTTTCTTTTTCAACCTCCTTGGTGTAATCAGCATTTTATTCTTCCAATATCCATATTTAGAGACTTATTTTATAAAACAGGCTTATACAGACTTTCTGCACAGTCATCTGCTAAGTTTAATTATTTTGAAATTTAATGTAAAATTTAATTCCATTAATGAAAATCTTACTTACGGGTAGCATAGCTATATTAACCCTATTAACCATGGGCTTTTTCGACTCTTGTAGATATGGGGGGATTATGGCCCCCACGTGAGATCTCGTGACCTACAAAAGATTAGACCATGAAACTTGGCACACTTATAGATGTTTTAATATATTTCTATAGTTGACTTTAATTAGATTGTATAATCTGTAGTTGTAACATGCCAACTAAGTAAATGAAATAAAATAAACTCAATGCCAAACATTTTGCGAAGAAAAAATCACGTGACGGAGTTACGACTTCACAAGTAAGGCACCGTACCAAATTTAATTTTTTTTGTTAAACCTAAAACAACTATTTTCAGATTTTTCGAAAAAAAAATTATTTTCGACTTAGCCCCTAGTCAGAAATCATCTACCCCGGAAAATGAATGAATGAATATGAATAATTTGCAAACAATTAGGAAATGTCTGAAAACTTATGCCCATTTTGCAATCCCTAACTGAGGGTATATTTGAACTGTTTAGTGTCTTCAAAAAGGGCATCGCGTGTTATTATCGCACACATAAAGGTGCTAAAATGTGCCTTGTAATTGGCAGGTATTAACCTCCAGAAATCTATGTTCTAATTTTTGTGAAAGATTGGCTCTATAATACGTCCGACGAGTTAGGGCGTGTTATAAATTTTGGGCCATCGCAATATGCAGTTTCTTTTTCTTTTTGGAGTTGCAAGTGCAAAAGTAAATTACTAAATCTGATGGAATTGTATCCGGTCTCTCAGGTATCATTGTGAGATATGTCAGCTTAAAAGTCTATATGTTCTACTTCAGGAATCTCGTTACAGAATTAAATAAAATGTTAATGTTGTTAAATTTATGACTAGGTTTGTGGATACACATGTTGTTCTATAAGTGTTATTACTTACTAGCTTCACGTGTAAGCTGGGTAAGTGAGAGTCAACATTGGCTATTCGAGAAACATTATATACCTTGCGCTAGAAGAGAGAGGAAGCTGAAGAACAACAAGATATGTTTTAAGTATTTCAATCCTATTCCATCGCATTAATGCAGTAAATTCATTTTTGAAGAATTACGTTAAGGAACATGTGCATGTTGGGGAGCAATATAGTTTTCCACCCATAAACAAGGAAAAAGAATACTTAACAACGTGAAGCACGTTGTTATAGCTACAATTGCATGCTGATGAAATGCCACGCTAAGCGTGCACCAATGGACCAGCCGCATATCTTGATATATTAGCTGCCGAGCTAATAGGCCAGCAAAAATCTAACTTTGAAAACTTTGCAACACAGGCATTAATGTTGTTGGGGCCTCAGTGAAACCACAATAAAAACAACAATTGGTCGACTGATCTTACTATCAGTGATGAACATGCAACAACTTCAGGATAAAAATAACAAGATTGATCAGATGAACATGCAACAACTTCAGGATAAAAATAACAAGATCGATCAGATGAACATGCAACAACTTCAGGATAAAAATAACAAGATCGATCAGCTACATTTAGTTTAAGGCCCAGGAGAAGAAATACAAAATTCCCAAAAGCAAATGCTAGGGAGAGATACAGGTCAGCTATAATTAGAGATTGACGAATGGGTCAAATGATAATAAGGTACACGGCAGAAGAAAGACTAGTTAAAGTATGAATCAGCTCTGTGGATAGTGATCATCAGTGCGAAGAGCATCGGGTAGCCTCTCATGATGATGGAATTAGCATCCCTAGTGAGGCCATGGACCAGAATGTTAATTTAATTAGATATTACGATAACGAGGATCAATATCTCAAATTGTCCATAAAAAAACAAAAGCAATTAAATATGACCTAGAGCAACAGGAATACACAAGAAAATTCACCAATCGTTTCCTTGCAGGCATCATTGGAGGGCTGAAACTACCGCTTCGGATCTAATTAAATTAACATTAGAAAATTACAAAAGGTCTTCTAATTGTGCAATGCTAAATATAAAAAATAATAACGCTTCGATTTGGTCTCATCAAATGAATTACTATCAAATACCAACTGTTCTAAAGATGCAAAAAACATTCACATATCTATACTCTAAGGAGCTATTGCTACATAATGAAGAGATCAGTACAAAACAGCTCAGGAATTATATGAGAAATTTACTTGGACAAGCAATTTGATCTTTTTATGCTGTTGGGACCTCCATTTTGTGATGATTCAAATTGACATTAAAGTATGGGTGAATAATAACCAGGTAAATTCAACGTATTGGCACCACATAAATAAGCGCATAATAACATGAATTCGAGCCAGAGAGCTTTCAGTACTGCATCGAAAAATGCGCCATATTTAAAAAACTCTTACAGGATCTCCAAACAAGGGTACAGAGTGACATTTCGGAAAAGAGACAGAAATAAAAAATACAAGAATAACTAATGCTAAGTACTATATTAAATCATAATATTAAAACACTACCTTCAAACTCATTTCCACTCATGACATATGACTTCCATACATACATATGCAGGGGGTGTGTTAAACAAATTTGCATTAAAATGAACATAATACGTATCCTGTAATATTAGATATGATAAAGAACGGGATCAAATTAGAATTTGAAGTCATTCATCAAGGTAGTATGTAAAATGGCCATCCAGTTTCTGTGTAGAAGTAAGATATAATTGAAGGAGAAATAGGAAAGTTTATACAACAGAAACTGGCAAATATATATTCCTTTAAAGGAGAGGATTTTACTCCAGGTGTTTTTACTAGTTATAAATATAACGATTATAAATCAGAAAAACTGTCAATAAATACATGAAATATATCAACACTTGTATGTATGTATGTATTTAAAATGAAAATTAATACAGAAGTATAAGTATATACAAAAACAACCAAACCTGCTTTTTAGAAGTTAGCAGGACTGGACATGTATACGTAGCTGTTTTGATGGGTTGTACCCAAGGGAAATTACACAGACTGCTTTGATAACATGTACCATACTGTACTATTACCAAGAAAATTAGAATTACCATGCATTACCATACATGAAATTGTACTTCTAGGTTTTGTCATTAATTCCATAGATATGACCGTCAGACGGACTGAATACCAAAAACAAAACATTTACCATCTATTCCATGAAACAACATCGACATATCAATATACGAATCCTGACAAGTATTATAGGTAGTATTGAATCTAGCCTTCCTGGGATTTTCATGGGTGAACTACAAAACAGTTCTCTTGAGCAAGACTAAACTAAAGCTCTGAAGAAGAAACCAAGACAACATTTATACACTAAACCATGGATTCCTTAAAGAAATAAGATGGTGGAAAGAAAAATATAATGAACTCGTTTGCGCCTATTCATCACCCAATAGATTACGTAATATAATATATACTTAATATATACATATATAGAAAGATATCAGTTAATTAGTGTTGTGTATCACAGATGGTCATACACCAATTGGAGTAAAATAGGATCAACTAAGAATAAGAGACGTTAGTCTTTGCAAAAAGAACAAAGAATTACTGGGGGAAGGACATAGTGTAAACATGGCAATTGCAAAAAATGTTGGAATAATATTAGACAACACAACAGGCGTAGCTTATATCAACAATAAGGGGGAATTAAATCACGAAAATACAACAAAATCGCTTTTGATATAATATGGTAGAAGTGTCTGGTCCACAATCTCATTACATCAGCAGCACATACAGCTGGTATATATATAATGTTGTAGCCGAAAAACATTCGAGTTTCAACAGACTGGCAAGTAATTAACATATTATAAAATTAAAATAAAACAGTTAAGAAAACTTCCTTATGCGTTCCCGCCTTTACATGCTCCACAGTTCGGTAGCAAATGTAGGAGGATATAATAGGTAGTAGCGAACTAACCAACGCAAGCATCGTACGCAAGTATAGTACCCTAAAGCTATGGTGATGAAAGAAATGATTCAGTGCCCACTAAAAGATATCACACCCTGTTCAAACAAGATGTTGAACTTTTAAACAATGTATTCTTAAAAGTATGTATTGCTATTAATACTTGGATGACAACTGATAAATAACTATTATACGTTTCCATGGAAATCAAATGATACTTATATTCATTAGCGTTGTATTTTATCATCACAGTGTGTTAAGACATTCCAGGATTGACGGGAAACAAGACTAGACACCAAACGTAGAGGTATTACAATTAAACAATTTGTATAATAGCATGCTTTCCGGAATACATTTCCAGGAGAAGGAAAAAAGTGGATCTCACTGTGACACAATTAATTTTTACATATGGAATAGCTCTTTAAGGAAACTGAATTGCTTCTTGTGTATTTATCATAAAGAATTACCTCATCAGGAGATCTTCCGCTTGGTTTCCAAGTTATCAAAGCACCACGAAAGTGAGATGGCGATATGACATTTATTGAGGTGGTAATCAGGATCAGTGCCACAAACTTTGACACACACATGACTTTCCCAAATTGCTCTTTATGCAATATTTCTGTAAAATATGAAACAAACAAAACACGTTACAAATCATCTCGTACAGAGATGCAGAATTAAACTTTCGTCTAAGATATATACAATATTATCGATTTTCTTGACACAAACATCACGACATAGTAGTGAAATCTAGGAATAAACCAAGAATAGTACTATTTATTTTGTTTCTATATAACGTGTATTGTACGGCTGTCCTAAATAACAATAAACAATTGTTAATCTAAATTTAAATCACTGAAGATTAGTTGATCTATCACGTGTGTGTTTGTCGACACCCTAATACATGTTCGTACCGTACTTTACATTCAGAAAGTTAACAAATCGGTTGTTCTGTATCGATGCGTTTTAATTCCCAAACTAAATTAAAATTGATGAATAAAACAAGACCTAAAATTGATTATAATTCTCACCTCAGCAAGGCTAGTGAAAGAAGCTGTACCTTCTTTACCCAAAACTCCATGATAGCTTCACAAACTTACATGAAAACCAGCTCAACTATTTTCTCTATTTATATGCTTTAACAAAACAAAAGCATGGAAGCCATGATCATTTTTTCAGGCTCCTTCTTTTACTTTCAGGAGATACAGAATTAAACCCTGGGCCTGTTATGAAACCATGTTCCTCCTGCCGAAACCAGTGGCTAAACACCATAGGGCTCTATCATGTGATAGATTTATTGTGAGAAAATTTCACCAAAACAATATAGGGAGTCTTTAAACTATTCTCCTGATAGGGAACTATATTTCATCTGTAGCCCCTGTTTATCTAATGAATTGCCATTCCCAGAAGGCTTTACAGATGATCCTGACAATGTCATACTTTCTGTTGACAACAATTTTCACGATCTTGAGGCCATCACTAATCAAAAAGGGCTTGCGGGTAGCCCATTTAAATGTCAATGGTCTGTTATCTAAACTTGACAATATGAAACTGCATATACATCAAACAAACCTTGATGTTTTTATCATAAGTGAATCAAATTTAGACTCTAACATCAATGGCAATGAAGTAAAAATTGATGGCTACATTTCCTATAGTAATGATCAAAATGGACCTGGTGGAGTGTTTTATGTTATGTCAGAGAAAACTTTGAACGTTACCCTTTAAAACACCTAGAAAACAAAACATTTGAAACAGTATGGGTCAAAGGGGGCCTGACAAAGTCTAATCCCATTTTTATAGCTGGGGTTTACAGGCCACCATCTAAGGGTATTCAAAATCTTGATAGCACTGAAAACCTCTGTGC
>JANTOQ010554679.1:0-10874 GCA_027564595.1 Bythotiara depressa | reverse complement strand
TATTTATTTATTTATTTATTTATTTATTTATTTATTTATTTATTTATTTATTTATTTATTTATTTATTTATTGACATGTATATGTATTGTATTATTGTTTATATCAGTGAAGAAATACTTACTTACTTAACTTGGAATTTAGTCTACGCTCTTTTTGTAGCCACATTGATTTCATATTCTCACCATTAGTAAAATGTACACTTGACTTAATTGAAAATCTTGGAAATCGCAAGGCAAATAAACCTTAAAAAATGATCATTTTTACGATTATCAAGAAAGGTGGAGTGGAATGATTTTATCTACAAATTTCAAAACTAAATTTATTCGCATAACGGAACGAACACTCTTTTAATCTACTTAACAAATAGGTGAAATAGAATGTTAATTTCTATCCACCTTTAAAACATCCCGCTTTGGTTATACTCAAATCAAACACTTTATAATGCAAACAATTTATATATAAATTTATAAAACTGTAAAAAAAAATCAAAAATTTATGTAAATTCGAAATGAACAACTAAACTAATGCGTCTATTTCATAAAATTTGAATAAATGCTATTTTCTTCAATATGATACCAACATCTTATAAAACAAAGCCAGCGTCCATCATCGATAATAATTTTAATATTAAATCTACCATGAACGTATCCAAATGTGCTGCAGTGATAAAAGATCAGCTGGAGTCGAAGAATTGTGTGAAGAGTCAGGACTTAATGTCTTAGTACCCGATGAAAATTATATCACAGTCCTTCCATGGGATAATGAACTAGAAGATATTATTATGTTTACAATTGCTGTTATATTATTCTGCACTGGAGCTGTTATCGCTGTCATTAACGCCTATTGCATGGGTACTCGTTGCATGCGTGTTGGTTCGAATCGAGATTATGCACATTTCAGTCCGTGCACGTTTTATTAGAGGGACGCATATAGCGCATGTTGAAGATAAAGTAAACGATACAATAATGCCAGGAAATGTATCTGCTTGTGGCGATCCGTTGATTCTTTTATTACGTATCATGAAGTTAGAGAAGTATGACGGAGTTAGCAATGAAATCAGGTTTTGCAGCACCGTCAATAAATTGGAAATATATGTCGATATTGGGAATGAATTCTGGTTTTGAATAACTCTTCTCCTTAACACTTTATTTTGATAGCTATTTAGATTTAGATATTTATTTATTAATGGGAACCTGTGTTCATTTTATGTTTATGCGCTTCAAAAATAGATGTTTGAATATTTTGAAACTTTATAGATCAAGAGAGAATCTACAGTACAATATAGCTAATAAGATAAATTCTGGTACAATTTTTGAGAAACATAAATACTCTTCGAGAAGATCGCAATGATCAGCGTTTTACCGTTATTGATGTTAATGTATTGTCCAAGTCATGTGTTTTTATACGTTTTTTGTGGTCTGTTTCGCTCTTTTACTCTGCCATTCTTAAATTCTTAAACAGATTCGACACGTGCATATT
Source organism: Bythotiara depressa (assembly GCA_027564595.1). Taxonomy (NCBI): domain Eukaryota; kingdom Metazoa; phylum Cnidaria; class Hydrozoa; order Anthoathecata; family Bythotiaridae; genus Bythotiara; species Bythotiara depressa. The sequence goes on along the minus strand of JANTOQ010554679.1, from coordinate 9,394 downwards.
TTCAAGAACTAGTTTTTGCGATGCTAATACGAATTTTCAAGATGCATTCCACGCTTCAAGAGTATTTATAATCTTCTCAATCAATAAAGCTACTTTTTAATGATGAGGAATTAAAACCAGACGTTTCCATACTGTAAAACTTTCAGTATTTTAGCAAAAACCGTGATAATTTCAAGTCATGATTATATTCCTCGTAGTTCCTTATTTTCTATAAATTGTTTCTTAAGTATCTTTTAAGTATCTCCATAAACGACAATAAAATGGTATAAACTACATATTAGCAGGAGTCAATACTTTATACCTATTCTATTTTCTTGAACCAAAGATATACAAGAGCAGAAGTTTGTAAATATTGAATCATCGAACATCGTTTATATGTACAGATCGATAGTGCGTTGCTAGCTCGTTAAAACCCACATGTGTATATAGATAGGAATTTATGAAAAAATGAAATCGACAACAAGAACATTAAACATTCCACTTGATAACACTTTGACCATATATGGTCATTTAAGTTGTAACAGTTTATGAATTACTGTCGATCCAAGTTTATAATGTTGTTTCATGCTCTGAATTTACAGGCTTATATGCGTTTGAGTTTTTTTATGTATTTGAAACTTATCAAAATAATGAGGACTATCGATGACTGGAAATTAAAACGTTCTTAAATAATGAAAGCTGTTAGAAGTATGTTTATTTTACTTAGATTTTTCGATTTTTTATGTTCTCATGGCGCCCTTAAAATATGTGTTAGCAGGAATTACGGCATCCTTTCATTTGTGTGCTTTTTCCACCATAGTAATAAAAATATAACGGGAACGAACTTATATAGAGAAGTACTTATGAATTCTTAATATTCTTTATGGCAAGCCACAAAAAGCCTTATAAGTAATTTCTGGAACAATCAAGCACGTTTTCAACGCTCGTGTACATATTTTGATGCCCGTGTACACGTTTTCAACGCTTCGAACAGATCGTGCACGAGTGCTTGGTGGGATTTGATTGATTGATTACTTTAGGAAAATGCAGGTATGTACGTTGTGAAAATCATCAAAATAGAGGAATTTTTTCAGTTTGAATACAATACAAACATTGCTTTCTTGTTATAAAGGGCTTGTTATCGTGCTGGATATACGTAAATACTTAGAGCTTAGACTCTTTTATTGGAAATTGGGGAAAAACATGGTTAATAGGAATTGAGATACATTTTAAATATACAACAGTTGTATGGAATACAAGAAACTAAGGAGGGGAGGACAATTCTTTCTTAATTTAAAAATTGCCATTTTTGTTGGATGACGTTTGATTTTAATTTAAGCCATTATATAGTGGAGAAATTTTAAACAAAATCTTCAGATCAGAACTTTTTTTGAAATAGTAGGTTATGTAGACTGACCTGAGTTAGACAACCTATATACACCGGTTACTTCTACAATGGGAGTTAGACAACCTATATACACCGGTTACTTCTACAATGGGACTAGGAATGATGGCTTGACAGGATACAAATATTCTTCTCCGCAGAAGCTCTATTATATTCGCTTGCCGTTAAATCATTCTTTTAAAATGAGGTTGCTACTTTTGGTCTTCCAGCTGATCATCGGTCTCAAAAGAGCCCTTGCAAGGGAGGGTGTAGTAATTGAGTCTGTTCGTGAGACTAGAATACTCGTGTTCAATTATGAACCTTATATTACTTTGTTGCATTGTTGCAACGCTGTGTGAGCAGATGCTTGTTCCATCATTGAAATCCATCCTAAAGTTACTGCTAAAGTTATATCATATTGTCAGAAAGATATTTACAAAGAATTACCACTTAACTACTAGAAAATACATTTAAAAAGTCGACCAATTAACTGTTTCAATCCTGTAACAAGCTAATGTTTTAGTTAATATTCCAAATAATATCTGTAATAAGGATTTGTTTATTATAAAGTTATAAAGAATATATTTCTTGTAGATCAGAAGATATGTTGTTGTATACCCAAACATTTTGCGTTAGGCGTATGAAATCGACAGTGACCAAACCTTTTGCGCTAGGCGTATGAAATCGACAGTGAGAATTAATAACTCGTTTAAACACGCACGTACACGTTGAAAGTTCCGTAATGAATTAATTCTATATAAAAAATGAAATGGACGTCATGCATATTCTCCAAGAGCATGATACTTGATAATACATTGACCTTATATGGTCATTTAATTTACACGGGCTCATCGATCGGTATTAATGTTTCACGAGAATATTTATAAGTTACTGCTCATGAATATGCCAACCTGGTTTCCAATATATTTATTTATTTTTTTATGTAACGGATGGCTCCACCAGTTAAAGAATAAATGCCCTGAGAATGAGGTTGTTAAATATGCCTGTTTAAACCTTTCAGGCAGAATAGACAATATGTTTAAGACATGACTCACTGTCAAACCATGACAACAGTTTACGTAAATATACCATGAAACAAGGCATGAAACAAGCATTTAAATGTGCCGTCGCAGCGTACTTAGCATGCATGTATTTACAATTTATTCTCGTTATTTAACAAGAAAAATGTGAAATTGGTAAGAATATAACCACTTCCTTGATATAACTCAGTGATATATTAATCGTGTATAGTTGTTTACTAGGAAACTAGTCACTGTGCACACAAACGTAGCCTCGGACAACCTCGTTTCTATGGCCTTTTTCTCTTTTGATATAACTGATGGCGGAAGAAAAATTTATTTTTAATTTCGTTCTGCCGTCCTCATTTCGAAAAGGGAAAGTAAAATGTATTTGCAGAGTACATCCATTTACAAATTAATGTCTACATATAAAATAGTTAAAAATTAATAAATAAATAAATAAAATGAACAAATATATTAAAAAAAACATGTTTAAACGTTTAGATGTGAGTGATGGAAGCTACGATAAGAATGACGAATTTATTTATTCTTTATTTAATGTTGGATATATATACATAGTTACAAATAACTAATTTATTCCAGCTAAAGCTTGATAAAAAACTTAAAAATAAATTTACGCGCACAGTTTACACCTACAATATATATCCACGGCTTACTATTATCGACATAAGCATATATTTGTGGTGCTTTCGCCACCTTCCATGTCACAAATAGGAGGTAAAAATTGGCATCTCTTTTTATAGAAATATTCTAATAACAATACGATTAAGATGCAGGATAAGTTAAAGACCGATCTCCACTTGAGCAAATTTGAGCAAATGCGATCTTGACGTCATCAGCAGGTTGTTATGAAATTTTTATGAGCAAGTGAGCGCACGCTGCTATTATAGGCTCCTGTAGTAGGCTCTGAAGGCCGATTTCCATTACTGCAGTTTTGCCTGCGCGGTCGGAGCGAACGTTTTTGCGCATGCAATTTGCTTTGAAAAAGCATGCGCAAAAAAGTTCGCTCCTCCCGCGCGGTCAAAAGCGCAGTAATGGAAATCGGGCTTGAGCCTACGACAAAGCGCTTGGTCGCGGAATGTGAGGTCATAATTGAAAATACAAATTGGTCGCAGCGCCCGCGCGACCAAAATTGCTCACTCGAGTGGAAATCGGCCTTAAAGCATTACACTGGCCAGTAAGAGTAGCAAAATCATGAACAGTAGGGGAGTAATCACAAGTAATCACAAGGCTTCTGGAACCGAATGACGAAACGTTTAAATGGCTATTTATGTTGAACTTAAAAACATGTTTTGGTTTTAAATTCCTGTTGTCGTACATTTTAATTGATTGAAAATTGGATAACTCAGTTTCATACTGTGATTCGTTGAGAATTGTGCTTCTTTTTAGGATAGATATCCCATCTACAGTATATCTTGAAAAGATAAAATACTTGATTCGTGGAACCAAGCTACAGGATATGGAATTTTATTTTTCTTACTTGCTTAAAAAAAAACTTAAAAATTCATTAAAATTGTTAATAAAAATTATAATTTTTTTTCACCAAACCTCAGATGAAACAGTGCTAGAAAGATTACATTTCAATGTTAGTACGTATTGCTCCTTTCTTATGTAGCAAATGCATGAAATTTTAATGAAGTGTGTGGCTACGTTAAGTTTATAAATATATTAATATGCAAGTGTAAGTTAAATCGATCGATTGAAAAGTTTTATGAATGAGATAGTGTGAAAACAAGCACCAGTTAACACAACCTCGCACCCAGTCTTCCTTAAACTCTGATTAAAACTAAATAAAACCAACCTGGGTTAAAACTTGTTTTGAAGCTCTTCATACACGTTGTTTAAACTTACATTAATGCCTGTAATAATAACTATATACTGACTGAAATTTAATCTCCGTGAGGGAGTGTGGGGTAACTAGCGTTCATTAAAGTTGTGAAAGTTCCGGAAAGGTCAGTTAGAGGAGAGAAAGATGATTGAATTGATGGTCGTAACCGTTGTCCTTGTTGTGGGAACTTTAATGGTTGTACAAACGTTTATTATGAGAAGTTGTTTTCAAGTTGGTCAACCACCACAAAATTCGCACTTTAGTAGTAAAACTTTGACAAATTTTTAAAAAGCGTATCAAGTTTATAAAATCAACCGATTATTTGATGGCATCCATTGAGGCAGGTACAGATTCAGCAGGTTGATATCAAAATGGACGCACAAATACTGAATCAAAAGTCGCGAATATTATTTCGTAACTTTTCTGATACCTCTCTTATAAGTAAAATTTATGTGGTAGTATATAATATTAACACACTTGGATTTATGTTTTATGAAGCTCGTGTTTAATGTATGTTTGAGGTAATAAGCTTTTTTTCTGCAAATTTATATAATGTTATTATGTTTTCTTCTTCTTTTGCAGATATTTTTTTTTAGGTAATCGAATATTTTAAGTTATTTAAGTTCAATTTCCAAGATCTGGCACGGAGTTTCCAGAAATGGTTTTTAGTATGGTTTTGGTTACAAAATTCAGAATTTTTAGTTTTTAGAAAAGAAACCATTCCGAGTGTGTTATTGCTGGCTAACTTTTAGTTGTAAAGACGTTGGTCAGAGCGAAATCGAGTGAAATAACTCAACTTTTTATAACAACTCCGTTTGCTCATTCGCTCGTTCGTTTATTTTCATAATGGCAGCTATTTTATCATAAACAGAATCTTACTCATACTCCGCATGTACATATGTTCACAGATTCACAGAATGTTTTCTTCTTTTCTGTCTGCCGGAATATCGTGACGAGCCAAAACATCTTTGATTTTGTGTGTTATTGTTTTGATTTGTATTTATGTTGTGTTCTTACAAATAAAATGACAAAGGTATTATAAACAAGCATCTATTGTCGTAAGTGCCAGTTTTTGAAATGCACGTCGGTGTTACTGGATGCTTCAACTTGGTGCAAATTGTTTTCAAGTAAAAATTTACAGGAGCAAAGAAAAGCCAAAAGCACCTTAGCACCTTCAGCCTTATGTTTGTAAGTAAATATGAACGTGTACAAATATGTTTGCAAATAATATGAACGTATACAAACTACACACTCACATTTATTGTTCACCTACTTTTTCTCTACGATGCGCAAAGCAAAATATTTTCTACCACTGTACCATACTCGTTTTAAATGTTTAAAAAAGCAGTACTTTTTGTGACTAAAACGCTTGTAATGTGAAGAAACAGTTAAATTCCTCTCGCATCTAATTATTAAATTTCTCTTTTAGATGTACTCACTTTATGGCACCATGTTTATATAACACAAAGCACTTGCATTTATGAACGTAGACGAAGGTAGTGGATTTATTCTGCAAAGTACGTATGGCATTATTGATAGTACTATGTGCAATCAGTGTATTCGTCGTATGTACGTGCATTCAAGCAGCTATGTTGTTGAAATGTCCGTGTTTGAAGAATAGAACATGTACGGTACCGAATAGATGCAACCCATCAAATGCCCACTACTGACTGGATTGTAAAACCTCATTGCTGATCTCGGACAAGGACTTTTCTTCTTCTGGTTTTATGGCTCGTAATGAGAAGCAATTAGACATTTCTCGTTTATATATTTTACAATACATAGTTACGTCGAGAATATTCTGGTCTGCTTTTTACACTTCATTCAATTGGAACATGAAGTCTGGTTTGTTTATTGGATACCTAAGTAAACCCGAACCATGCGACCATTTAGCGGCTCTTTCAAAAATATTTTGAGCAGAAAAATTATCGACGTGAAGTGTTGGTAAACAACTAGCGAAGAGTTTCCGCTATTTTTCTCGCCCTTCTTTTCTTTCTCTTTGCCTTGATGTCTCTGATAATTTTCCAAGCGAAAATTATATTTTCTGAGAAAATAAACTTGAACATCAAAATAAAGAAGTGGGTGAATAAAAAGAAGGTTAACACGTTCTTCATAAACAAAGTTTTATATGGACCAGGAATACGTTATTATGAGAGCCTAATGAGTACCGATGCTTGAAATGCTAATTAGTTGTCTCGTTTATTCTATTCAACCATCCGCTCCCGTAGACTCCACACCTACAACTTTTTTTATTAACTCGATTGCACCAGTCAAGCTTTGAATTGTAGGTAGAGTTTGATGTTTAGCGTTGATACGTTTATTTATATCATAGTTTTTTATGGATAAAATTTTTTGAAAAGAAATTTTGCGAAGAAGCTTTATTACATTGTAAAATACTTGTAAATATCTCTTATTTATTCAGAAACATTATTTATAATTCGATAAATTTGTTTCTTACTTAGATGTATGTTTGCACGCTCCCAACCTCGACTCTCACCTGCAGCTAAACGATAATTAATGACTCGTCTATCAACTAAAATTTAGATGGAATTTAACGGGTTTTTATGTTTTGTATTTACTTTTTACTTTACTTTAAGATAACATAATTATGGACAAATTCGATTTCGTGTATCTTTAGGTATCAAATGGCAAAAATGAAGATTAGATAAAAATATACAAGTTACTAACTAATTACCAAAATCTCATTAATTTCACTAACCTACACAAAAACACAAACGAGACCTACCCCACAAAAACCTCATTTTTTGTGTTGGATTGTACATCAAAGAGACCGTATAAAAATGTATGTGAAAATTGTGAGCTAATTGCCACAAGTATACAAACAGCGCTTGTTTTCCCATGAACAAACAGTCGTAAACAAGTAACTAATTATGATAATAATTAATAGTTAATGAATGGACTCACTTACCCTAAAAAACATATATAAATAAAATATGATATTTAATCACGAGAAACTGAATAATTAATCTCACATTTTAGCCAGATCATGTGCATACTCTCTCCTTTTAGCAGATTTGTGGTGATATGATAAACGAGAAAAACAAGAAATTGGAAGAAAAAATAATTTTAAAAGCTGGTTATTCGTTACCAATACAAATTTATAGTGTGTTGCTTCATGCTTCAACAGAGAACTTATAAGCCTGTTACTAGTTTTAACCAAGGGTATATAAGATCGAAGTTTCCTTGCTTTAGCAATCAAGGACGTCCTTGAGCAAATTAAATAACTAGTAAACGCACCGTTTATTTAAGCATTCTTTTCGCAAATTAAATTTAAAAAAAAAAATTGCATTCGTTTTAGCATAATATTTACATTAAAACATAAACTAGTAAGCGTCGTTCCCACGTTACTCGTTTTCACTAGCGCGAGAAAAAAGTACACTACGACTCCCAGAACAAAAAACTTTTGTGTTCGGAATTGACCTCTTGATAACGGTGTAAAAGAAAAAAAATATTTTATGTCAACGATTATATCTAAAATGCACATTTCTTCATGGAGCACGGTACTTGGAAAGGTTCGTAGTAAAGGTACCATCTTGCTGTTGACTACAAGTTTTGTATTTATTTATTAAATACAACAATTCAAACGTGCATGAATACTAATGCATATTCTAACAAACAAAAAGAGAACATGAAAATAACATTTACAAGGTTTTCATATCAATCTTCCTTGAAAATGTTTACCTCACTCCTTGGTTCCACGAAAATCACATGCGAACCGATATTCACATACCGCAATAACTACAATTAACGTCCAAATAATTGACACTTATGGGGTTTTATACCCCCGTTTATTATTTTATTTTGCTACTTTTCCTCAAATATGCAAAAAAAAACAAGAACGGCTGTAGTTGTTAAGTGGAAACTATAGGTAGGAACGCAAATACTAATGTTTTCTTAAGAAAAACGTCACAAATACTAATGTTTTCTTAAGAAAAACGTCACAAATTGTACTTCTTTAAGGGGGTAGATCACCATTAAAAATAATTTCTTGGAAATATTTATGTCCAATTGTTACATACAATTAGATAAAACGTGAAAATGGCAAGAAAGTGATAAAAAATTAATTATGTGCATAATCAGAAATCGCCAAGAGTCAACCTCAGCTTACATCGCGCTTACAACGCTCTTTGGTCACGATCAACCGCTTTCAAAAGAAGTCTCAGAACTGTCTATGTTATCAACGATACAAGGTGGCCTTGACATGCCCTCGTTGAAATCAGAATCTCCACAACAATATATGCATCTTCAAAGACAATAACATCAACACATGTAAAATCTATAACATCACAAAGCATGATAATGTTGGAAAGCGACCAATCTGTAAAAGACCTGATAAAACAGCAACAAATTTTGAAAGATGCCACACAGAAAGAAAAACTAAATATGGTGGATGCGTCACTATCTGCAGACCTACTATCATCCGTAAATCAAGCCAGGGATAAAGGTGCCAGTTCATGGCTCAATACGATTCCACTTGAAAAACAGGGTTTGGTTCTGAATAAGCAAGAGTTTAGAGACTCACTACGACTCAGATACAACATGTCTCTGACCGGCCTTCCTAGCAGATGCGCATGTGGTGAAATTTTTAACACCACCCACGCACTGTCCTGCAAAAAAGGAGGGTTTGTGGTACGAATACGTGATGGTATCCGTGATCTGTTAACAACTCTTACTCGCAAAGGTTTGTAAGAACGTTGAAAGTGAGCCACACCTCCTACCGTTAGACAACGAACGTTTAAATTTAAGATCAGCAAATACGAGTCCCGAAGCAAGGCTAGACATAAAGGCAGGAAGCTTCTGGTCACGCGGTGTTAATGCATTTCTTGATGTCCGTGTGACGCATATAAACTCCGAAGGTAACCAGAACATAGCAACATCACAAATATTCAGAGAACACGAGAATGAAAAGAAACGGGCGTATTTGCAGAGGGTACTGGGGATTGAATAGTGACCTTTCACACCACTAGTATTCGGAACCAATGGTGGGATGGGAGTTGAATGCGAATTATTTCTGAAAACACTGGCCGAACCTTTGTCACGAAAACAAGGCGAGAAATATTGAACTTATATTAACTGTTAAGGAGGGCAATACGGAAAAATATTTACCCGAAGTTGGAGTAGTGCCCGAGCTTGCGAGGGTAC
>JANTOQ010554568.1:0-10875 GCA_027564595.1 Bythotiara depressa | reverse complement strand
GTATCATTTAGATGTCTAGGCTTTTAAAAAATGAGTTAAGTAAAAATCGATATAAAAATGGATACAAGTGCCCTTAATATACCACTAAAAGATTGAAATCTTGTTTATTTTATTATCTCCCGACGTGGACCCTTGAACTCTAGGATAAATCTTTACAGTAAACCTTTTCATAGTTTCCGATCTCCTCCACCTGACTTTAATTAAAAATCGTACTTAAAGCCTGCATAATTTACCTACATAATTTTGATAACATCTGAGGTGGAGAAAACGTAACTGACAGGTGTTTCTTTTCTTTCATGAAATTGTAAAGTGGTGTTTATAAAATTCAATTAGTCAAACGGATCGTGTTAATAAATTTCTATGTAGTAACACTCGGTTTTTAATATTGCGTTTAAAACAACGACCGGTCATTTTAAATAATAAATGTGATACCAAGTTTCACTAGTCGTTCCCTCCTCGCGCTACGCACTCGCTGTTACCGGACTATTTAAGAACGACTTTTTCTAGTCTAATCAACACCATGATAGTAACTCATAATCGCATGGTGGAATTCATATTAGAGAGTTTTATAGCTATAATGAAAATGACAGGAGGGACATTAATGTGCCCGACAGATGATATTATACAGTTATTTAATATGTTTCATCCTGCATAAACCCTTAGATTCCAAAGCATTTTGACAAAATAGACTATTTTTCACCAGTTTCACTGCAAGGGATCGCTGTCCAGAAGCAATTTGTTGCACTCTAATGGCGTCAAAGCAACACTATCCCACGCAGAATGTAACGTATGTAATGTAATGCAACATCGCAATTATTTGAACATGTTCTATTCCAGAGATATTCGCACTGTAATGGAGCAGTCTGTAAAGACGTCTAAAGTCGTAATTCGGCATCTAAATGTTGTTTATATGTCTGTTTTAATTTTTATACACCTCTCTCTTTATTTATTTATCTACTCAATCACATCATATCTACTTCATTACAAGTACTCAGTGATGCCAGACTGACATAAAGAAAAGTCGTAAATTTCAATCTTCGTAATTAATGTAAGCAGTTATGTAAAATAACCCCTTTTCTACAAAGCGCATCATTTGTGATATAGTAATTTCAATTTCAATTTCAATTTCAATGCATACTAAATTGTATAAATATTGCATGAATATCTTGTCAAAACAAAAGAACATTACATACTATATTTTGAGTCTCTGCAAAACGCTGGGTCGCCCAATTGGACCATATATTGCGTACCTATTTGTCTACATAAAGGTTATGGTAAAATTATAAATTATAAATTATCTTTTTAGCTTCTCTTACCTTCATTTGACTGAATTACGGGCATACATGCAGTTCATACATTTTAAACAAGCTTAATCTTTAGAACAGAAATTTAGCCTAGCCGCTACGCGCAATGTGTTCGCCGCCATTTTTTACGACTTTTAAAACTTACCAGAAAGTAGCTAGTAAAATGCTTTAAATGCAAAAACGTAATTAATTTATTGCACACTTTCACTTAAAATTGCGTAGATAAAACTGACAGAAAAATACCGCCTAATGTTATTTAAAAATTTTTAAATAGAAAATATCATAATTACATTACCCAGTGGGTAATGGGGCATAGAATATGTAATGTATTTTCTTTCTGTTCCTTATGATTACAAAGATAAAAACAAATTTTTTTATTCCCCTGTGTCACATAAAGTTGTGTATGTGTACAATACTGTGTTACAGAGAAACTGGCATTGATAACACAGACTAGCGGTTGTGGACTAAAGAACAACTTCCAGTCATTTCTTTGTGAATGCAAAGATAAAAGTGGATTATGATTAACCCACCTGACCAGCAAAGGTTTCATGTACAATGTCTGTGGAGAGGAACTGGCATTATTACTACACACTCGGGAAGTTGGATGAAACAAAAAGCTTTCTATTTACAGTCAGCTATGTGTGATTGCGAAGATAAAAGCGGATCATGATTACCCCAAAGGACGCAAATGGACTTATTAGGAAACTAGTGAGTCCTACCAATGTCCAACTGTGCTGTGTTGTAACTTCATTACCAAGACTTAAATCGTTGGTAAACAAAAAAATACTGAAAAAAGTTTAATTTATAACGTCCTTATATCTGTTTTCTCTTGCAAACTAAGGTTTTCGTTATTTAGAGATATCGCTTTTCATAATAATATATCATTATAATTCGCTCACATAGTACTATCTAGATACGCATTTTTTTTGTTCACTTCTAAACACATTAAGAAGGTACATTTAACGAAAAAACATGACCCCTGGTTCGTTTAATGTAAATAATAAGAATTCATATTAATAAATAAATCAAAACACAAAAGTACTTTATCGTAGTTTGGGTTTGGTCTTTTATTACCATTGGCGAATTTCAAATGCGGTGGTCTGGGCACTAGTAAAACATTTTCTAGGGACAAAATCTTTAATGCTTGTTGTGCTTGTTTGTTCAGATAATAAAGATTATTACTCAAGGCAGAAGGCCGCCGTAAGAAAGTTGTTGTGTAACATAGCTCGAGCAGAAATTATCAAGGTTTGTGGTAGGTTACTTTTTGTATCAAAAAATTATTCACAATATACAAAAAACTGGCTAGAGCAAGAAGAAGGCTGTAAGCCTTACTATCAAGCCCCTTTATAACGTTATATATTGAACAATTAAGTTATATATTACATACATTTGTCCTGTTTGTTTTGTAGGTAAATAAGTGCACGGACCGCCGTCTATATAGTTGTTTTATTTGTTTATTTGTTTTTTTGGTTGTTTTTTGTAAATATTTACCGTTTTTAAAAATACTACTTAAATGTATAGGTAGGATAAATTCTTCACAATATACGAAAAGCTGGCTAGAGCAAGAAGAAGGCTGTAAGGCTTACTACCAAGCCCTTTATAACGTTATATATTGAACAATTAAGTTATATATTATATACATTTGTCCTTATACCGTGAACACGAAGGTTACAAGCTTGTTAGAAAACGTCACTTCATTGTCTGAACTTAGAAGTTTCTTTTTTACCTTGCTCATGATGAAAGGTAGACTCAAAGTTGGTATCTATGACATGGTTCCATAAATATGGACCCCAGTTTAACATAGAGTAATTAGTAAGTTTTAATTTAGTTTTGGACTGATAAAGGTTGTGTGCATAGAATCTGGTTGGATATTTGTGTCTAACATAATTGGTTAAAGGTTTTCTTGGATTTAACAGACTATACATGCAGTTCGAAAGTATCTTCCAATTTTTAATGAATGTCCCTAACAGACTTTCGGCGCGCTACATATCTGTAACTTCTGGGGAAAGAGTAAATTTGTTAGTATGTGACATGTAAGGATAACAAAGCTGTTCACAATACACTTTTATTTAATGCAGCAACTTCGAAATGTCTGTGTTGTGTTATGCATTTACAGTCAACTAATATAAAAAAGCACTATAATAAGAGTTTTAATATTATATCAATCTCGCACTCTGGAGTACTAGTTAAAGGATGGTGTCAAATGACTTGAAAGTCCTAAATCCTCGGTAATAAAGTTTTTCATACCGCATTTCCAAGATTTTCAAACTAGGAACTAAGTAAATAACTACAATCCTGGCCATTATTTATGACACTTTTGGCGTTTTATGCTGATTTGTGTGTTAGCACCTTACCCTTCTCGTGCCCATTGCACGAGATGAGAGTTAGGTGTTTGTAGGAATCCGCGTGGGATCGCACGTGTCACTGTAATTTATCAAAACACATCCAAGGTTTTCCTTATTTCACTGTTCAACATATCGTATGACGTCACAAAGTCCTCAAATGGACCAATTAGGAGGAAAGCGAGTCCACTCTCCTTGTCCAACAGTGCTACATAGCCATGGTTACTTCTCTACCAAAGTACCTAAGATCCTAAGTCTTAAGTCATTAGTAAACTGGAAAAGTAAACTGGAAATGTTTAATTCTTTCCGTAGTTATATCTATGAACAATTTCGTAGCACTTGCGGCACTTGATTTTTGAATTTTTGGCGCTTTGTGCCATTATATTATGGCCAGGATTGTAGATAAACAACCTTTCTAATGAATTTGAAGGATTCTTTACTGAAATTAACTTTCGAAAGAAAAAATGGCTAATTTGTTGTACCTTCACAAAAAAGGTATATCTACATATTTAGATGAGTTAGGAAAAACTTTGAATTTCATCACAATATGATAACATACTCTTACTTGGAGTTTGTAACTCAGAAGCTAGTGAAATAAAGATAAGTGATTTCTGTAGTTTGTAAAATTAAAAAAGCTTAATTAAAAATCCTACCTGCTTCAAAATCCCAGAAAACCCTTCTTCTAATGTTAACAAATCGTATGATCAGCTTTCAGAATCATACACAATTGAAACAGGGTTATCGCATTTTCATAAAATGACATTTTCGGTACTAAAAATGTATTTTCATAAAGAAAATCCACATATAATAAGCTATTGCGAATATAAATGCTTTTCAAATGAAAATACCTACAAGCAGCATTATCTGATTTAAATGATCAAGAAACTAATTTAAATCACATTAAAAAAATTACTATATCAGTGTTTAATAAACATTCTCCGCTTAAAAATAAGATATGTTAGGGCAAACAAAGCTCCTTTAATGAATAAATGTTTACATAAAGCAATAATGGACATATCGACTACGTAATCAATCTCTTAAACAAAGAACTGAAACTGCAAAAAAGAGTACCACAAACAACGAAATTATTGTGTTAGTTTACTGAGGAAAACAAAAAAAAGGAGTACTTTAATAACATAGATACCAAAAATATAATTGACAATAAGATTTTCTGGAAAACTGTTAAGCCACTCTTTACAGAAAATCTTTAATTTCAAAAAACATTATTCTAGTAGAAAACGAAAATATCATCTCCAAAGAAAATGATTATGTCTGTGACATAGTACGCAATTTAAATGTATCTATAAATACAAATCTACATCCACAAATAGAAATCTACTTTCAGACACATACATCATATATTAATGATCCCATACTAAAAGCGATCAAACTTCATGAAAATCACCCAAGTATAAAAGATATCAAAGAAAGACATAACGCCAGGTGATAACAAATTAAGCTTTGACTTAACATGTAACTTTGTAAAAAGGCTAGCCTTAAACTTAATGCACTTGCAAGGGGCTCTTTCACGATTTTAGCAACTTATTTTGTCCTTTTTATTTCCAATTATTAACCATCTGAAAAAACCCGTAAAACAGCAAATAAATTAGTAAGGATATTATTCATTTCCGGGGACACTACATGCTGAAGCGCAACCTCTCCTTGATTCTTTACGTCAACTTTGGAATGCCTTGACAAGCGACCTCGTTCCCAGGACATTTTTTATATAACTCCTGGTGATAGACGGTAAAACACCATGAGACGAGGCTATCTAACAATATCCTAATAACAGAAGAAAATGATTTAGCACAAGAAATAATTGGTAATTGAATCATTCTCGTTATCAGTGTATTTTTTTCCTTTTTGAGCTTAGATGTATTTGATTAAATAAAGCTATTAAAGTTACTATGAAAATGCTGATAACTATTTACAGCAAATATATATAAAAGCGACGTTTTGGTCGTATATATCCTTCTTTTTAGTAATTTTAAAGTATGAGAAAATATTAATCTACCTATCATATAGGACGTTGTTAAAGTAAAACCTTATAAAGGGCGTGGTGGACTACATGTAAATATTTTTTGAAATTTTTTGCATGATCCTTTAGACGTTTTCACAGATTATATTTACAAGTGTTTAAAGGGATCGTTCTCTTAAAACCAAGTAACAACCACATTGCAAGTATATAAGTGAATTCAAAATTATTTTTGTTTAATGTTGCATCCATAGGAAAAAATGCACGACGAAGTTTGTTCCATCGTCTTTCCGCCAATTTTTATTTGCTTTCCGCCCATCTGTCATTCCGGAACGGTTATTTATCTATACGGAACTAATGGTCCCAGGTACAGTCGTATTTGGCTGATTTATGATGTCATGAGTTCCATAGAAAGCGTCTCGTAGTATCAGATAAGGTGAAATTTTCTTTCATTCTCAGTGCGACCGTGAAATTTTTGTATGTGAAATTTGACCTTATAATTATGTGGTAAAAGGATATTTCATACCGCGAAGGTACCGTTGTCTTGGTTTGTATTGAATAATTTAGCTAATCCACCTTGGCTCAGATATCTTCTGTGGAACTGATGACATAAAAAATGTTCCAAATCGGAAGTCGTAAATTTTGACCGATTTAAAACTTCAATTGTCATGGCGTCAAAGCAAGCGGCAAGGAGCCTCGCGAAGCAGGGATGATTACAGAATTAATCGAGACTTACCTGTAAAGATTCTATGAGTGATCACAGAGGGATCTGGTGAGATTGCCTTCCTCATCCAGAATCAGCCGTTTTTTAAGTGCACGAATTTGTTCAAATTTTATAAAAAGGGAGTTGGGTATACAAATTTATCATGTTTATATTGCAGTCAAATTTGAGTGCGCAGCTGATCCCTTTGTGATCCGGCAACTCATAGAATCCGAATTAATCTTCACCTTACCTTACAGGTAAGTCTCGATTAATTCCGTAATTCTATTTCGTTACCAGATCCCAAAGAGATCATCCGAGGTTCAAAGTGCACACATGAGTACAAACAATCATGACATATCAATTATATTATAACATACCAATTATCTTTACTGTCTAAAATAATGTTGCTATAATTACAATCCATAATTGGCTTGTCATAAAATCGTGGAAAGGTGCGTTGACTTCTCCAACCTTCTTTCTTAACCCTACCTTGGCTGGGGGGGGGGGGTAGTAGGCCCGCGGTCTTAAACTTTATATTGCCATTTCTTAACGACTTATCCAATACCTCTAAAACTCCTTGAGTTTTCCTAAAATTTTACTTGGAAAATTTGGCTGAAAAATTTTTTCAAAATTTTTAGGCTATAATAACGTTGACGTCATCATTTTTTGACATGGGTATTTTGTGAAAAAATGCTTGTCTTAAATCTCAGCTTCTAATTGCGTAAATAACTTATAATTTTCACTGATTATGTAGTCCCTTGATAGGATCTCACTCGTGGCCATATCAATTTTGAACCTGTCATGTGTGTATTTTGCAGACCCGGTCTGTAAATTCAAGTATGAGTCAATCATCGATAAATAAATAACCCTAAATTTGTCTGCTTCATCAAACTTGGTTCGAAAAATAAACTTTTATTCTTTGCGATACAAATTTTTCAAAATATGATGGGAGACTAATTTACTAGGCTGTTATTGAAAAACAATAATAAGAATAATTTGAAAGCAAGATTTCTGTACTATTCATAACGTTTCATAAACACACATAAAAAAATTACAAGCTTTTCTGGTCAATAAAATGTAACATAGCACTTTAATTATGACGTCATTTAACCCTATTTCACATGGGCTTTTTGTATACCCTTATTTCACATGGGGGGGTGCTTTGTGGGTCCCCCTAATTTTCTCAGGTTCTACTAGGACTACGACCTTAAAACTCGGTACGAAGGTAGGTCTAATTAAAATAATTAACTTCAGCTAAAAAAATGGTAGCCATAAGTCACGTGACATTTTGCTGACGTCAGCAAATTTCACTAAAATCAGCATTTTTTTGTATTTTTCCATAATTCAGTTTCTACAAATAGTCTGAAGTTAAAACTTGGTATAATTGTTCTCTGAGGTATTGTGTTTCATTTCAAATAAAAATGGCAACCTAAAGTTACGTGATTGTCTTGCTAATGTCAGCATATTTTTACTGAAATTAAGCGTCTTATCGATTTCATATTTCTTGGGATCTAGAAGAGGCCTACAATCCTGCACATAATATACTGAGACTAGCCGCCAAATTTATCAAAATGAGTTCCATAACTAATGAAATATCGTCTATATATATATATATAGAAACTCTTAGTTAAACTTTTTCAGATTGACTTAAGACTTAAGACTTAAGACTTAAGACTTAAGACTTAAGATCTTTGGTACTTTGGAACTGAAGCAACCGTGGTCATAGAGCACGGGTGGAAGGGGGTGTCTCGCTTGCCTCAAAATTAGTCAAAGTGGGTCTTTGAGTGGTCTTGAATGGAAAAATCAATGAATTAAACATATTCTCCGTGGTTTCTGACTAAAATACACTGGCAAGAGTAACTCGGATGAGTTTCCTATAAAGACCTATCCCCATTCTTGTTTTATGGACTCTCTACCGAATAGGGACGGGACATGAAAAGGGCCTAATACCGCAAAAGTCTCAAATATTTTGTGTAGGATTGTCTGGAAAGTTAGAAATTGATGTTTTTCTCCATTTTTTGAAACTTTTGGAAATTTTTGACAATTGTTTTGGTAATTTTGGGCCATTTTTTAATTTTCCATACAATCCTGCACAAAATATTCAAAATATTCATGGTATGTATTATGTTAAATCCCAAGACAATCCTGCTAACGATAGATCTAGAGGTTTAGATGCTGCCAATGTAGACAAAGTTCAAAGATGGTTTCACAGAGGAGATATGAGACATGTCTCATATGAAGCTATGTGTTTTTCTTGGCGGCCTTCTTCTTAGCGGGCTGCTTTTTGGTGGCATTTTTTAATTTTCCATACAATCCTGCACATAATATACTGAGACTAGGCGCCAAATTAATTGAAATGGAGAAATCAATGAATTAAACATATTTTCCGTGGTTTCTGACTAAAATACACTGGCAAGAGTAACTCGGATGAGTTTCCCATAAAGACCTATCCCCATTCTTGTTTTATTGACTCTCTACCGAATAGGGACGGGACATGAAAAGGGCCTAATACCGCAAAAGTCTGAAATATTTTGTGTAGGATTGTAGTGTTAAGAATTTGTATGTAATCTCTTGTTATTGAGGTGCTTCAATTGAAATTAAAATGGTTGCATATAGTTTAGAAAAAGTACTTGGGAAAAACATAATTTATTGGGGGATAACAAAACTTACCTCTAGATCGAAATTACCCCCTGAAACTAAAATCTAAACACAATTTACAATAATGTTTACGTACGCAATAACCTAAAAACAACAAAAAACTAATATAACGAAAATAAAAAAATTTCCAAAAAAATTCCCCGAAAAATTTACACCCTGTTTACCAGGTGGAAATAACCCCCAAGAAATGAATTGT
The DNA here is from genome assembly GCA_027564595.1 of Bythotiara depressa. Taxonomy (NCBI): domain Eukaryota; kingdom Metazoa; phylum Cnidaria; class Hydrozoa; order Anthoathecata; family Bythotiaridae; genus Bythotiara; species Bythotiara depressa. The sequence goes on along the minus strand of JANTOQ010554568.1, from coordinate 1,697 downwards.
GCCATTGTGAAGGTAATAAAAAAATATTAAAAGTCAAAAGTTTCAAGGAAATTGAACCAGCCAATAAAAAGTTATTATATAGTATGTAACTGGGTGAAAAAGGGTTAATAATTGCAGATGTCATTTTCAATATTCTTTTGTTTTGTATATATTGCTCAATGTCCAGAGAACACATGTGGCAAGTATTAAGACATTTGCATAAATAATTCCTGAGTTATAGGTTTTTTTATCCCCACGTGTCTACTAGCCCCCCTCACCCCAGCCCTGGAGACCTCGAAAAATCCCAGCCCAGGTAGGGTTAAGAATCGGATCCGGATGAGGTACATGTGATTTTACATGACTATTCGAGGCTCTCTGCATGTTGAATGTGGTGTAAAAATCGAAACGTCCAAACCAGCTGCCTCTAAGGTAGATTTTATCCACCGTGCAAACGTGCCCTTTGAAGGTCTTTTATACGGCTTTACTGTAGTGGTGAGTAAAGAAATAATGTCTCCTCTGAGATTTTTGGTCATATCAATATACTGTTTTATATACACGACAGGAGATACCGATACGTCTTTTGTGTACACTTTAAAGTTTATTTGTCCCATGTGGAACATTTAGCAACAAGTTTTAAGCAGATCACCAACACGAATGCTGAAATAAGTATCTGTAAGTTCTATGTTACGTACATCTAACACCGATAAAATTTATTGTGCTCTTTGGCCGCTCAGTAGAGCCAATAAGGTTGCAAATTTACGTGTGAGAGTGTGTAAATCTGAAATGTCCATAGTGTTTGCCAGCAGGGTAGTTTTCAAGTTGAATAATACTGGATAATGCTGATCTTGCTGTGTTTATCACACTATAAGCAACATTCATTGCATACAATGAGTGTAGGTAGCCAAGAATATTATTTACATGTGGTCTAGCGGGATCAATAGATATTTCATTGCAAAATTGCAACCAATACCGAATGTATGTGTTGTAGCGCCCTTTTGTACCCTCTCACCAGGAGTGCATGATAATATCTGTAATTTCCTTTGATAGGCCATTGTTTTCTGAAGTGTCCCCTGATATGTAACATGCCATCAAATATTTTTTGGTAATGTAGAAAGAGGCTTCCGTCTATAGGGAAAATACAAGGCTTGATCACTATCAGGCAGCTAGAAATCTCAGAAATCTCGGAAACCAGGCCTGAGTGGTAAATATTGAGGCAATATGTATTCCCCCAGTCCTTTCATATTCTACCTTTTGAAGTACCTTAGTTATGATAGAAAAAGGGGAAAAGCATAAAATACTTCACCATTCCATGGGATCCATCCAAATGCATCCATACCAAATGAAAAGGGATAATATATGTTAATATGAAAAATATTTTGATAACTGGGAGTTAGCTCTGTTTCCAAAATGGTCCCCAGTAGCGTTGCCTAACCTGATAGTAATGTTTTCAAATAAGGATTTATACAATGACCATTCTAAATTGTCCCACATTTTCCTGGATTCAGTATCAGCTACATTGTTACGTTTTGACTTTATGTATGAAGCAAATATCACACTTTGGATGACCAATAGAAGAGAAGATTCTATGAATTAAAATATTTGTTTTCCAACTAAGTACTGTGTAATAACTACATGAAGTTAGAAAAATATATACAAAATTATCGTTCACGAGGCCATCTTTAAAACGTTTTCTTTCGTATTTCTGGTAGTCTGGAAAC
>JANTOQ010554457.1:0-10875 GCA_027564595.1 Bythotiara depressa | reverse complement strand
AATAATAATAATAATAATAATAATAATAATAATAATAATAATAATAATAATAATAATAATAATATATATTTAGAGTGCCAAGGTCCAGAAAAATTCACAAGTCATATACAGGTACTTGTACCCCAAAATGCAGGTTTTTTATAAACCTGATATTGTTTTGATTTATGGAGAACAAAAATATTTTCACTCACATGTTTAGAACGACTATGAAATTTTCTTCAAATTATAACAAAAATTCTGATTTATTTGCTGCATATAGGTACTTGGAATTGACTTTAAACACAAAATTGCACTTTTTAAAATTTGAAGTTAAAGGTATTCAGGCTAAATATAAGTTTGCAAACTAGCATGCAAGAAGGATGTCTAAACATCATTAAAAATGATAGAATAAGTAAATTTTTAATGCTTTGTCATTTCTGAAAAATCTATTGCAGAATGTGACCTGCATTTTGTGGAAACGTGCATGAGATACGTTATAATAATTCGATTTAAATGCCATTTGCTTTTTAACTGTACATACAAATAACTTTAAAAGTTCTACCACAATAACTTATTTACTAGTAGGAATGTTTATAATTACAATCTTAATTATTTTGTAGTTTTTTTCTTAATGATAAAACATCTTTCGTTTTGATACATTTTGGCTAACTATGCTAAGGTCGAACTTTGGTTTCATACTGCTAAAATATATAAATATCTTAATATCTTATACTTGTATCAATAATTTCTACTCTAAAATTATCAAGATTGACTAAAGTTACCAAGAAAACTCATTAACTACAATACTGGAAAAAAAGTGCCTTAACATTGGCATTTCGGTAAAACTGAACCGAAACCGATTCTTAATGACCCGAACTGAAACCTAACCGAATGAACAATAATGCAATACTATTTTGGGTTCTTTTCTTTTTCTAATGACTGATATTTATCACCTTAAATTAATAGAACTTCATGTTTTATTGTTTATAAAAGGAAACAGTTTAACAGGTAAGTTACAATAGGAGATTACTTTATATTATATTACCGATCTATATTAGAAAATTTCAGTAAACAAATTTTAAAATAACTGTAAACATAACTTATTATTAACATCTTTATATCATAGTGTACCGGGGGTTCTTTAATAAAGGTCTAAAAAAGTTTTATAATGATAATTAAACTTACTGTATACTATGTAAGTCTGGTTAATTACATGAATTCATTGTACAATGCCATAATCCTTCCAATTTTTTATGAGAAATCATAGTGTAAGACTGTAATTCGATGATTTTACTTGAATTATGTAGTGTAATTCCATAATTCTCCGATCTTGCTGTGAAATCGTAATACAACCCCATAATTCTTCATTTTTATTACGTGAAATCGTAATAATAACTCCGTAAAAATAACTCCGTAATTCATCACTTTTATAATGTAAAATTGTAATATAACGTCGTAGTTCGATGTTTTTATAACGTGAAATCATAATGTAACATTATTTCTATGATTTTGCTACGAGATGCCAAAGTGCAATGACATAATTCTTCTATCTCAGTACGTAAAATCTTGATATAATGCCGCGATTATCACTTGTATACCATGAAATCATAAATCTATAAGTCCAAATTTGTCATTTGGTATCACGTATAATCATAATGTTATGTAATATTTCTTAGATCTCGCTACTTTAAAAATCGTACTATACGATTAATAATATGTGGCGCTATTGTAGCATATTTTTCTCTCTCTGAAAATTCCTAGATTAGAATCGTCATTCTTCAAGTATATAAATATTGTAATGTGAACGTGGAGCATGAGATTGCCATATCTGATTCCGGCTCTTCCCCTGCTAGCTTATGATTAAAGAAATGACTAATCTAGTCCAAAAATTCCCAGAAGAATAAGACAAGTTTCAGTTTCGCTTTTTCACAAACATTTAAAACTGAAAGATTATTTTCGTTTTTTACCCCCCTAAATATGTGAATAGTGTTCAATTCCTTATTCATAAGTGATAAATTAAATGGGGGGAGGGGTTAGTATATTGTATACACTAAAAAGAAACCTATGTACACAAAAGTTTTATTATCGTTTTTCACCCCCTGAATATATCTAATGACTGCACATCTGGGATTACCAACAAGTAAATCAAACAGATAGTGTACTGCAACAGGTCAGTTTCATAACTGTTAACCTGGTTTCTATTTGCTTGTAACTACAGCATATTTATATGATTTTGGTGTATTATCGTTTTTCACCCCCTGAATATATCTAATGACTGCACATCTGGGATTACCAACAAGTAAATCAAACAGATAGTGTACTGCAACAGGTCAGTTTCATAACTGTTAACCTGGTTTCTATTTGCTTGTAACTACAGCATATTTATATGATTTTGGTGTATCTGTTTATTCTCACTCGTAATGCAGGAAACAGTTATTTTCTGGTTTTATTAAAACATTAATGTATATATATAAAATTTTAGCTAAATTAAAAAGGTTTTATTGTAATAATGACTGAATATGAGGAAATGACAACCAACTTTGATTAAAAATAACATTTATACTGTAGAGACATATTTTTATAGCCAACTTTCTTTCTGTGTTCATTTTATTAATCATTTTTACATGCATTATAAAACATTTTACAAGTTGTGAAAGTTCTACAAAGAAAATATAAGAAAATATAACACAAGGATTAGCTGAAGCTATTACATAATACATACAGGAAAATGAATGAACTTCTGTTAACCTTGTGGAAACTAGCCTAGTACATCTTTTAATTTGAAAGAAAAATCAGTCATCTGTAAAACGGTGTTCTAATTTTTAGAGCTGTGGGAATCGGATGGGGTCATAGATCATCATTTAATCTCCATTTTAGTGGCTTAGAAATTGAACTAGAGGGTGTAGATCATCATTTAACCCTTAGACTGCAAAGCTTTTTTTTTAAGTGAAAATTTTCGTGCGGTTCGCACGTAATAAACAATAAAGTTTGCTTAAAAGAGATCATTGTTTATGAAAGCAGTTTTAATATCTCTCTGCTAGTTGACATTGCGAAAATATGCCAACCTCGTTCCCAGGGCTTTTTCTCGCTTTTTGCCTCATTTCAAAAAGTGAGAGAAAGCCCTATGAACGAGGTTGAAAACATGCACGTATTATTTCTATGACGGGGGAGATGCAGAATTGGTTATGGGAAGAAGAGACAAATAAATATGTTTTAACGTCAGTTTGACAAGGTTGCATAAAATTCTCTTTTATAAATACTTACCTTAACATTTTTACTCCCTGTTTCTTTGATCATACACTTGAGAACTATTCTTCTTGTTCTTCTAATACAGAAATAAAGTTTATGCAGAATAAATTATAGCATATTATTGTCATGCACATATTTTAAAAGCTGTAGAGTAGAGTTGTAGATGCCAAGTTATTTTAGCGTTGTGCGAAGCAAGTGGAAATGACTTGAAATTCTGTGAACATAACAGTGTTTTAAGGAAGGAAATTTTCTTTCACGGTACATGATACTGCTGTAAAATAGTGCTTTAAGAAGGAAATCTTCGGTTTGCAGTATGTGTGACCATGGTTAAACAGCAGATATTCGTTCACGGTACATCAATCTGTAGTATTTTTTGTACTTTATTTTATTTTATGTACTGCTATAATTGTGGAAAGACATCTACAAGGTTAGATAAGTATCTTTTGTTTAGCAAGTCTAAAAGAGAAAGTTACTGCAACTACATCAAACCGACGATAAAAGGTTTTTCTTACTTTCCCTTTCCCTCCACTATTGTGCATTAATATCTCCATGTGGTCATTTGTTACTTTCTGGTGGGTGAATCATCTACAATGGAGTGCATGTGGGGCCAGGACATTATACAAATTTCAGTACTGGTTATTTAAAAATAGCCTTGATTTAATTTGTTTAGCAAGTCTAAAATAAATATTTACCACTACTACATCAAACCGACGATAAAATGCTTTTTCTTAGACTTCCTATTGTGTTATACATCTTTTTGGTCCCTTCCATTACAGTGCTTATCTCAGGAATGGAAAGTCTTCAGGAAATGGGAGTTAGTCCATTTAACAATGAACGAATGATTAATTATGAGAGTCCTAACATACTAGGAATTCTGCAAAACAAAATCCATCCAATATTTTATATCTTCTGCCATGAAATGTCAACTTTGGCCTGTCTACATATCATACCAGCATATTGCACTTAAAAATATCTTTGCTATCTTCAGGCAACAGTGAAATTTCTTTGCTATAACACATTTTGTAGCATTCTTCAGCAAGGTTACTATTAGCAAACAAAACAAGAGGAAAGGTTTTTTCATGTACAGTTCTGGCATGATATACTGATTCCTGAACTGAGCATTCTCTTTTTCTTGTTTGCTCTCCCAATAGGTTTCATTTTTTTGAATTGGATTTTGTTATTTTATTATTAGCTGCTTCCTTTCATGGCCTGAGAGGTTTCATCTTCAGACTTAGAAATATAGGAACACATGTATGCAACATCTTTATAATGATTAAAAACTGGTTGTATATCAATGTTAGCATTCCAAGCAAGCAAAGTTTTTCGAAATAGTTATTTACAAAGCAGGAATTTGTGGGGCGCATTAAATGAATTTTAATGTCACTGTCACTAGAAATGGATAATGTACTATAGTATTCATCTTCATAGATGTTTAGTTCCTGCAGAATTTGAGAAATTTCAGAGGAGTTCTCTCAAAGTTCTCATTTGTTGGAACATGTACTGTATAATTAATTTAAATGAAAGCACACCAGCAGTCAGATTCCTACCTTCAACGTTTTTCCACACCAGCAGTCAGATTCCTACCTTCAACTTTTTACCACACCAACAGTCAGATTCCTAACTTCAAATTTTTACCACACGAGCATTATAATATTTATTGGACTACTAAGTTGTAATTGTTGATTGTTGATTGGCAGAATGAACAAAATATATATAATCCACATCAAGAGGCAAATTTAGCAAATTTTCTAAGTCTTTGATTAAATTACCTTGTTTGTGAAAGCTCAACATTTCGTATAACTTTGTATCCAAACTTCCCTTTAGGATAGAGATATGGGTGAGCTAGCTCCTCAACATATTCATTGTTGGGAGCTACCATATTTTGTAAACAGAGACAGGATTATTACTCTCAATGTCACCTTCAATTATTAGTTTCAGCAGTTTTATAAAAGGTTATGGATCAAGATTAAATTTGCAATGCATAAAACACAACTCAGCGTGCTTAAAAATATAGAGGCCTGCTAGTTTATGATATTTAGTATTTACACAAGTCCTTCCTCTCCCCCATGATAGCTATGGATGCTAAGCTTATCATAATGATACTTTAAAAATGGGGATGTTAGTATGTAATAAGATGGTGGAATGTAAGGACTGTATATAAACAGTTGTTCAGTATTATAACAGTAAAAATGGAGTGGTGCTAATACCCTAGTACAGAGTGGTTCAAAAGCTAGCTACACAGCTTTGTTTCAATAATGCTCGGCTCAATCCAACTTTGCGTAATAATAATAACAAGGATAAATTGTTTCACAAATATCACAGGTGTCAAAGTAACGTACTCGATTATCGCAAGAGTGATATTGGAATGCAGCATGAGCAACATCTCCTTAATAAAAACGTACAAACATACAGGGGATTAAGGTTAAATTTAGTGGAGGTACTAAAATTAAAAAGGCAGCTTAATGTTTACAAACACTGGAAGGAGAGGCTAGTGCAAATATGATTATGAATATGGAGCAGCAATTGAACGGGATGTTTGAACAGTGACCAACATTAAATACTTAGTAGACGACAACAGACAACAGATATAACACACATTAACTAAAGATTATGTGCTCTAAGGAGCCATCAATCAAAAAAAAAAAACATGCTTCGTGTGGTATACTAAATAATTTAAGTTACCAATCATCATAACATTTGTCCTATGAAATAGTATATCATACTTTGATGATACTCATTCCAAAGTGTGCTATGCTTGATGGGAAATGTTTAAAAATGATCTAGCAGAAATCGTTCACTTAACAATGCATTTTTAGCAATTGAAAAATCAAATCAAGGAGGTGAATGAATCAATGCTCTTTAGGTGACCAAATAATACATATTTGTGAATAACACTATACTTACTTCAGATATTTAATCAACGAAAAATAGTCAAACAGCAAAATCACTAAATTTGTTTCATTGTTTTGCTGATTTGATGAAAGATGATGACACAGTATATTGTTTAGCAGTGTTCTTCTAGTTTAATAGAATGATAAAAAGGCAAAGTGAACTTTACATTCCAGAATCCAAATACTTGTATATGGATTTATGGGTATAAAGTTCTACTTGACTGTGGTGACCCAAGGGGAGGAATGCAATTGTCTACTTGACGATGAAAAGTTCATGCATGCACAATGACATTAATTGGGAAAAGTATTGCAAGTGAAATATCATTTTTCTTTTTCAATCATGAAGATCAACAACATCGCATAGGTAGAAATCAGACTTGAAAAGTTAACACAGGTGCACTGTTCTATAGCCATTGAATAAAAAAAAATCCAATAAATTTTCCAGTGCCCAGTATATTCTTCAAAACCATTTGATGAATAACCTATTGTGTAAATTGAACATGGAATAGTACACAAAGCATATATTTGATAGAGATATCTCAAAACAGATTTTGCAATAGCAAAAACATCTCCCAAATATTTCACTTTTTAGAAACACATAAACACAACAGACACTTGACAAAAACAACCGTAAATTGGAATAAGTTAAAAATAATAAACATTGTTATATATACCAAAGTTAAGGTATTGTTTTCTTCCTCCAGTTGCTCAATTCTTAGCTGCAAACTTTTTACCTTTTCATTCTTATGAACTTGCTCACTTTCAGTTCTAAAATTACAAACAAATAATTTGTTAAACTGGTCAAACAATTCTCTAATCTCTCTCTATAATTTATCATTTATTGACTAGGTTGAGGACATTATATAAAAAATTACTTTCTGATTTTTAATCAAAACAAAACCTTGTACCAGAAAGATGGATTTTAAGCTTAATTAATAATATATATATATATAATATATATTTATAAAATTGAAAATTTATAATGGGACAGTACTGCCTTATAAACCAACAAGAGAAATAATGAATGGTGTCATTGCAGATTATTACAACAGTTCTTCTATAAAACCCGACTCGATTTTCATTGCTCTTGTTTGCACAGTTTGAAAAAAAGTAGAAAAGAATCTACGTTTTAAAGTTTTAGAAACAACCAATCAAATTTTAAGAAAATCCCATATACTTGGATAATTCTGAAATCAGGCTTAATATAATCCATACAATCATAATCATAATCATAAAAACTAAAGTTTTATTTAAGAGACCTCACATCTATTCTATACAGAAATGTTAATAATCAAGCCCTAACACAAAAGATATAAAACATTTAAATTCCAACATACATGAATTTATGTTCCATTTCTTTGTATTTCTTCTGTGCATTTGAATATGAATCTGTTAGCATCGTAATCTGACTTTCTTTATGCTAAAGATAACATCAAAAATATTAACCCATGTGAGGCTATTGTCACTAACAATTTTAAAGCCACACTGAAAAGATTTACAGATGCAAAGCAAAGACTATGTGCAAGGAAGTTTGTTGCATCTGTCGATCTAATAAAACATTGTTAATAGATATTGAAATAGGTGAGCAAACAAAGACAACCCTAACATAAATTATACCAATTAACATAAATTATGCAAATTAACTTATCTCCTGTTATATCCTGTATATCCTATTATGTCATTATTGGACATTCATCAGACATCATTCTGGATGTTGATATGACATGCTTTTAGGCCACTTGCACTTGAATATTTGTTTATTATAAGTCATTGGATGCAACTTATTTGAACATATATTATTGGATTTGTTTCGGATAAATCACTGAATTTCTAGGAAAAGATTTTTCACTAGTTTTTTATTTACTTCTTAGTTTGTTTCTCATGTTAAAACATGGTTTTACCACAATTTTATGTCATAAACTAAGACATTTTAATATAATTATAAATATAATTTTATGGACCACAATGATGAATTCTGGCATTGAAGAATGGTTTTACCATAATTTTATATGCCTCAAATGAAAATAACAAGAAATAACAAGGAATTTCATATGATGAATGAAGTTTTTCCCCCGATATATCGCAGCATCACATTAAAAAACATTTTCATAAAGAAAAATAAACATGGACAAAACATACACAGTACAAACAACACATTACAACAAGAAAAGCAATGAACTCCACAATGGCACATAATTGTGATATTGCCAGGGATCACTAAATACAATACAATACAAAAACAAAATTTAAAGAACATTTAGCAAGTTAAAAATCTTAATTTATAAAAGGTTTCTTTAAAACGTTGTGTATTAATTAAGTATTTAACAAAGAGGAGGATATTTAGATTTGCATTACCATCTACAATCCTGGTCATAATATATTGGGACAAGGCATCAACAATTCAAAAATTCCACAAGTGCTGTGAAAGTGTCCATTAAAATAACTAGAGAAAGAATTTTACCAATTTTACCACTTAGGAACTTTGGTAGAGATGTGATTGTGGCTGTGCATCACAGTTGGACAAAGGGAGTGGTCTCACTATCTTCCTAATTGGTCCATTTCAGGCCTTTGTGACGTCATAAAATGTGTACGTCAGTGAAATAAAGACAATTTTGGACGTTTTTCAATAAATCATAATGCCATGTGATCCTACGTGGTTTCTCACCAACACCTAAATACAATGTATACGTGACGTGAAAGGTGCTAACACATGAATCAGCATAAAATGCTAAAAATTCCAATAATTAATGACCAAGATGTTATATTCATATAAAAGTATATTTGTAAGATAATAATAATTAAATGGAAAAAAGATAATTAGATTAATTATTAATGTAGATTATTAAACTATTTCTTAGGTAATTAACAGATTTGTTCTTTCTCCTTCTTGAGTAATTACGGCAACACAGTAAGTAATCAGGGCATATTCTAGGAATATGAGGCATGCTTTAAGTGAATGAGGTAAAAAGGGCACATTCATCATTTTCCAGGGCAGCATTACCCCATATGCTCCCAAATTCCCCTCAGTTGTGGAACTTTTTGATAGTTTTAAAATTATCACCTTTTTAGAAACAAGGGCATTGCCTTCGATAGTCAAAAAGCAAAAAAGGTCTAAAATATTCCTGGTAATGTTCAATTGTTTCCATTTTGTTTGTTTGGCATTCATAAAAGGGATCGAGAGTATCACCAAAATTATGCTTAAATTTGTATTCACGCAAATGACTAAAATCTAACTGTAGTGTCATTAACAATTGTAGACCATGAGGCGGTGAAGATTAAATAAAAATTTAGGAGTTGGTCGAATAAATTTTAGAAGAGCCTTTTAAAATGAAGTGGGAAGGTTGTGTAATGTTGGGTCGAGCTTACGCCATTCTTTTTCACAAAAAGGAAAAAAGGTACTATATCCTGAAAATTGACTTGTTCTTGAATTGAAATTTTGTCCCACATAGGTTTTCCTTAGGTTATAAGAACTATTTGCATTTGGTAATAACTCATTAACACCATCTTCTGTTTTTAAGTTCATTGTATAGTTTATCTGGAGAGGTAACCCTTACTGCCCCTGCAATTGCTAGAGCTGCATTACATTGGATATAGATTTAACCATTCAGTGGTTTGTCATATATAATGTCACCATAATCTAAATGCGGTCTTACAAAGGAATATAAGTACATAGCAACATAAGCACAAATGTCAGCAAGCATACCTATACCTTTGTTGGCTTGTGCTATTTTTTCTTTTAGATGATGGTCAAAAGTGAGTTTCTGGTCAAGTATCAGGTCTATGTTTTTATGTGATTCCATGGAAGAAACATTATTTCTATTAAAATAGAAAGTTGAAAGAGAAGTGGGAGTAACTTTCCTAGGAAATTAATTGTACTTCCGCTGCTAGTTTTAGAGGATCAGGAAATTAATTGTACTTCCACTGCTTGTTTTAGAGGATCAGGATTAAATAATTCTCCTTAGGTCATTATTCAATTTCTCAATACATAAAATTGGTGTCACATATTACTGAGAAAATGGATGTATCATCAGCAAAAAAATAAAGGACCAAGAATGGAACCTTGCAGGACTCCAGTTAATACAGCTTCCCAAAGGAAGTTTGGCCATTTCAACAACTCTTTGAAATCGATTGGACAAGAAATGTGTAATAAAGCAAAAGAGAGGTCTTCATTCATTCATATGATTCCAGTTTATGAGTAAGTCCCTCATGCCACACATTGAATGCTTTAGATATATCAAGGAATACAGCACATGTCTCAAGGGAGGGTGAAGTATCAAAATTTTCATTTTTGCTAATAACTGGGAAATGCGCAAGTCCTTCTTTTGAAAACCAGATTGACAAGATGTAAATGGATCATGGGTTTCAATGTAGGAGTATCTTGTATAAAACATGCATTTTTCAAACAATTTTCCCATTCATAATGATATGATATATTTATCATGTCATGGACCAGAATGATTTAAACGTTGGGCTACGTTTCAAGAGAAACTTCTCTCATCATCAGGCAATGAGATTGTTGAAAAAATCTCATTATATATGCATAAAGAGGATAGAAATTTAATTACTTCACATCTCCACGGGAAATTGTATAATCTGTCTAAACACATAGCTTCCATATTACAACATTACGCCAAATCTGGGAATAATCATTATCAAAACTCTAAAAAGTGTCAGTGGCAAATGACGAAATAATGGTTTCATTTGACGTCACATCACTATATACAAATGTTCCATTGAAAGACACGTTAGTTATTAT
>JANTOQ010554346.1:0-10877 GCA_027564595.1 Bythotiara depressa | reverse complement strand
TAGTTGCTTTCAGGTATTAAAATATTTTCACATTAAAATACACATTTTCACATTTTGTTTTGGAATCTTTTAAATCTTCACATTACGGAATTCTAGTTTTTCAATATATGTTTCATTATTAATGCTTCGCCATAATGAAGATTGATGACCTAATGAGAGTTAATAAATCTTCATATGAATATTTCCTTTAAACAACATCTCTGACAGATTCAGTTTTATACAAAGCTGAGCTTGCTACACAAATCCTTTAACTGTTTCGTTATTTACATATTTATTATATTATTATATATATTATATATATATCAACATTTATTTATTTATTTATGAATTTTTACCCAGGATAGCCTCTTAAGTACCTAAGTCCTGTGATTGAAGTACTGATTGTAATTAAAGTTCCTATTCTCCGATTCGGTTTGTTAGAAAAATTATTTTAACTTTACTTTCTGGTAAAATAAGTACCAGAATTAAAATCCTCATATTAAAATTAGTCTAAGTACAAATTTCCAAGGCATTAACCTCTTTAGAAAGAAATTTGTGGCTATTTGAGGTTTTGGGATTTTATAAGAGTTTGACCATAAATTATCCACTGGGTGAAAAGTTTTCACCCACTAATAATTTTACGGTCAAATCCTTATAAAAAAACAACTTTGGAAAGCTATACCATTTATTCTAGAGCAGTAAATGACATAAAAATTGGTACCTTCCCTAATTTTGACCCGGGGAATCCAAATAAGATATTAATTTCTTCACAGCATATTTAGAAATATGATTTTCCATTTTAATGACGTCATACCGAATCGGAGAATTTGAGCGACAGATGTTTCTAATAGTTTCTTGTTAAACAGGAATCTCCGCTCAACGAAATAACTTCGAAGTAAAACTGTTGTCCACAGGCAGGATCGAACCACAGCTATTCGACAATTTAGACTCTAAGTAGCTAGATTACAGATGCATATTATGCAATAATAGAGTAAATACAAAAATACACAAACCAATTAATAATAGAAACATACCATAGCAAACACAGTTTGTAATACAGAGCTTGCAAAGTTATCTTCTCCTTTCTTGTCTTTCTTTTTTATATCATTATCACTGAATGAAACACTCATTGAAATCTTTTTCCTACTTGAAACATTGCCTTCTGGATTGTTCTCTGTGAGTACATTTGAATTGTTTTCTGTGAGTACATTTGGATCCTTCTCTGTGAATACATTATCGTTGTTGTATAGAGCAACAGCATTCTCCTGTTCCAATACCTTCATTTCCATCTCATGACAATAATTTGTGAGGATCAAAGTAACATTCTCCACAAGCACATACGTAATCTGGGAATGTGTCACACTCCTAAAAACATTTGGGTGGAATTGTTAATTAACAAGAAAAAAAATTCAGCAGAATATGTAAACAAATGATATGAGATCAAAGAGATGTTGCAGTAAATTTGAGATTAATTATCATATGTATCTAAAATCAATTGTAATTAATGTCAATAATATCATCTCTTCAAATTTAAATAAATAAATACATAAATAAATAAATAATAAGGCCGCAGTTAGTTAAGTTCAGTCATTGTTTGTCTTTTCCAAGAAATCTTAATGTACAATGTGGTAATTATTAAATATCAATATTTTCTAGTGATGATCAGGGCCTATTCTAGCCCCTAAGGGCATGCGTGCGACGAAGGTGAAAAGGCAAATATACGTTAACTTCTTGATAAACCAAAATTGCAAGGTCCGAATTCACCGACAAGGGTACGTAACAGTAGGCAGCTCAAAGTAAGTGAAAAGCGCAAAAGATGGATAAAAAAGCACTAGTTTATCCAAAAGGGGGCAAATATGTAAGGCAATAGGGCAGATTTTTCAATTTTTAGGGGCACTGCAACTGTCTACCTCCCCTCTTGGCATTATGTTTTTGGCCTTTTTAAGTCAAAATAACTTTTTACTTTTTTGGGGGCAGGGCAGGGCATTGCGTGCGATAATTGCATACAATTTTGGGTTAAAATAGTCCCTGATGATGAACAACAAAGATTTTGCTTATTAACTTGTAACACTTCAACAGATGCACATTCTTGTGTATATCTTATATATTTGTTTTCCTACAAACAAAAAACTACCAAAAACATCACCCGCATTACAAAAATAAGCCTTTCTCAAAAATTGTTAAATGGCGTCCTACGATTTCTTCTTCTGATATATTTTATGACAAACAGATTTCAAAGGCTAATTTCTCGTTAATGTCTATTCTGAACAAAAAGAAAACATGCATGAAAACAAGGCCCAGGTAACAAATTTTAAATTAGATAGGTTTGGCCATCCTATCTGAGAAATAGACAATGTTAAACACAGGTATACTTTGGATGAGAAATCTGAAACTCAAATTCATAAAAAGTAAAGGAAGCTTTCAGTTGAATTCGGCAAGATCTATACATACATATCAGAATTGTTAACAACTAAACTGAGAACGGTAGTGTAAACTTGCTGTAAACTTTTAATTAGGACATCAGTATCGTCTTGACCACTTCCTGCTTTGTTCCAATTAAATTCACATTTCACAAGATTGTTAAACCTGTACTCCTTGCCAAGATTTATCTACTGAGAAACTTTATCAACAGACCAATGTTCCATTTTTAATATTCGTAGAATTATAAAATAATATATAATATTTCAACAAATTTAAAAATCACATCCACTCTTACGTACAAGTTCATGCAATAAAACTAACTAACTTAAAAATCGTACTAAATAATATTCCAACTATTCGCGTGTAAAATGCTTAAGCCAATGAAAATGCAGCTTATATATGACAACCAATCAAAAAATGATTTCCTAATTTATCTATGGGAATTAATTGTACGTTTTATAGTTATAGTATTAAATTATGTTTTAACACCGTATTATTTACAGTATTTTTTTCTTTTAACACCATATGAAATTTTAGCATATTAATTTCGACTTTAATACCATATAAAATACAGTATTATATTTAAGGGTATTAATTTTAAGACCGTCTGAAAATTTACTGTATTAAATCTGAATTTAATACCATATGAATCTTGGTATTAAATTTGAGGGTATTATTTTTAAGACCGCTGTAAAAATTTGTGGTATTAAAATGCATTTTAAGACCGTATTACTTAAAGGTAGTTTTTTCTGATTTTTTCCTGTTCCCATGGTTGCATTTTAGCTAATCATTTTCAGAATCAAATAAAAATATCAAAACATTTTCTATTGCTTTTGGAAGCATAAATATTACTTCAAAACAAACATCAAATTCTAATGTAAGTCAATAATGAATGAAAACAAATGTCTACAGTAGAAAAGTTATTCCATTATATTTTCACTGCCAGAAATAAGTCAAACTGTCTTAGAAAAATTGTTCTCAAGATATTTTCACAACTAAACATGAAGCAAAAACAACTTTTAGAAAAGTGCCCATGACACATTTTAACAACTAGAAATGAGGCTGGGCTACATTATAAAGTATCTACAACATATTCGCATGGCTAGATATGAAGCTAGATGGCCTTATAAAACGTTTCACAGTTGAAATAATGACTTAAGAAGAAAAGCATCTAAAAAAATTCACAAAATAAGCCTGGAAAAGAAGTCTCTTCATTTAATCAGCTTTGCCTTTTATCATCGACTTCTTTTTCATCCTATTCAATCAATATTTCAATACAATCAATCAATCAATCAATTATATAGAGGGCGGTTGCATAACAATTTGTGTTTTACTTTTTATTTGTTTTTGTTGACTTGTGAAAAAAATACATCTTCATACATAGTAAAACACATACGTGTTTAGTTGTCTTAATAATTCATGCTGAAATAGAAAAGAAATACACTTGTAAATAACACAATAGTTTATTGGGAAATTAAAAATATATAATAATTTGAGGTAATAAATACTTTAAATGTGTAATTATTTTAGAAATAATATGCAATGTGTGCGTTGAACAATGACTTTTAACTAACCACGCCTAAGTGTGTAATTGGTTATGCACATCACCAATAGATTTTTTTTTAATTCCAAACATAACAACTGGATTGAAAACAAATCATTATTAATCTATGTAACCATTATCTATTGACAAAACTATGTCTCATTTGTTTACATTCTCCTCTGTAGTTTCTCTGATTCTTTGGGACATTTTGGGACAAAATGTATATGTTATGTATTTTTTCGACACACCCATGGTCATTTGTCTTGCCACTGTAATAAAGTGATGAGTGACTAGATCAATAAGTACGTTCGTCTACTGGTATATTTATGTTCTTGTATCATTTAAAATTTGATTTATAGAAATACTTAAATATTTTCTGTGTTAGCTAGCTAACTAGATTTTGTCTTGTTATGAAATCCTTGTACAGTGGGGTTGGGTTTGTATCTGGCAGCAAAAATTGCTAGCTACAGATCTAGCTAAATCTTTAGCTAGCTAGAGATAACTATGACATTTCTTATATACCAGACATTTTTTAGTATTATTTGGTTTATCCAACTCTGCTTACTTGAATAATTTAACATAGCTTAAATAACTTAAATAGCAATCAGCTATATAACAAAATTTAAGAAACTCTTTGTAAGTAGTGCATAGTTAGCTATCTATCATGTTAAGTTCCAATGTCAACAAAAATATATAAGTATTCACCATTTTACATTCAGACAGACTATGAAATGGAGGAAAGGGAAAATGACTACAAGTCGTACTCATATCATTGGTTATGTATATAACTTTCCATTATATTTATCCTTATGTAGCTCATTAGAGATTCTAATTATATTGATCTACCCAATTCCGCAAGAATGAATGCTATTAAAAATTATTGACACTCTGCATGGTTTTATTGGCCATTACAAAGCAATCTTCTGAAAAGCGTACAGACTTCAAACTTGGTCAGATTATTTTAAGGGCATAAATTTTCACAGAATGTTTGGGCAATTTTAAAATTTTTATATTTTTATATCCACTTTTTTTCATTTATTCAAACTAATGTGCAATAAATATTCACACACTTAATTCAAGAATACATTTTATGGAGATACAAAAAAGTAACTCAGTTAATGTCACAGAATGACATAAAAACATGTCTTCTGCTAGGAAGTTTTAATTTTAATTAATAAAATAAAATAGCCACATAGGGGATCACTTGAAATGGAAAAAGAATAAAGGTACTAAAAGACAAAGATTCATGAAGAGTACTATAATTAACCTCTACTTTATACCAATTTTACGTTTGCTTCCTTTTACTTTCAAATTTTTTGAAATGATGCAAAGAGAAAGGACTGGGTTACCTGGCCAGAATTCATGTAGTTTGTTTCTAAGGCTGCTATTCCATTTTTCAGATTGAACCCAGTTTTCCCAATTCCCCGAAAAGAAAAAAGAAACCTGACTAGAAATTTTTTTGTCAATAATTACCAATTGGAAGCTTTTTCTATGTGTAGAAATTGCCACATTATTTTAGTTGTGTGTGCGTCATCACAGTTGGTTGGGTGTAGTTGGCCTTTGTGTTCACATAATGACTCTTTTTTACTGTAAATGCTGGCCTAAGACAATTTACTCTGTTCTGGTAGTATTTTCCACATTGTGAGAAACATAATTTTTGAGCTACACTTTACACACCAGAACTGTTTTTTAAATGATTTTAAAGATACCCCCCTCCATTGTTTTTACTCAAGAATTTAATGTATAGAAATACTACTTTGAATGCACTTTCTTCAGCACAACATCAGCAGTTGAAAATGTATTGTCGAAGAAAATTCCAACCAAATGATTGTAACAGTGTTAAGTTATAATGATTCAGTATAGAGCCGACAGTCCTAGGCTTTTTGTTTTTATTTTGGAGAGGCTACTTAGCAAATGTTTTCACAGTTTCCCTTACTTTTCTTTAGAATAAAAACTATTTCTGAGTTGTTTTATATAATAAAAAAATAAACACTTGGGAGGAGTATGTAACTTATCAAGATTCCATTAAAAATGTTGAAGCAGGTGTTGTTCTAATATCTGCAGCTGATAATCAAGACAAAAGCATAACATTTATTCATTATTCAGATGCAATTTATAATAATTTATGAAATAAAAATACAGGTGCATCACAATAGTTTTACATATAAATCATATGACCAAGCTATAACAAAATAGCTTGAAGATAGGAATATTACTGAAAATGTAGGTTTTCTTCAAGTTACTTAGTATACTGTAAAAGTAGTTATTGAATCATGCTTAGTTGGACTATCAGTGTTTCTAGGTTGGAGGTTTGGTAGGATAAATGTTTTTGCATTGTTAGCAGGGAAGGTATCTGTTAAAAATCAATAAAAGAAGTAGCAGGAACTAGTTTTCATTATAAGAACATTTTGAACATCTTTGTTACCAGGACATTTTATAGTTCTATCATACTGGTATTAAAAAGAAAAGAACCTTCCAGACAAAGTTTTATCTTAAAATTTGCTTACCAGCCTGATTTTCACAGGGCGAGCTTTTATTATATATATAAGTCTATGGTTTAATGAAATTTCTAATTAATCTTTCTTCTCGTTAATAGCTGTTTTATTTGCAAAAGCAATCATGCATGAATTTACAAGCATGGAAAGACATACATTATTTATTAACGAATTTTTACACGGGATAATTTCTTCAATACTCAACAAACTGTTTTACACGGAAGTTGCTCTTTGATATTCACAGGCAGGATAGCTGTTCAATTTATTGCTTGTGATATTTATGATCTTGTCATGTAGCTACTACTAAGGGCTTATAAAACAACTGACCAACACTTTACCTAAAAACATTAAAACTGTAGACATTGGCAAGTATTCATACATGTAGATATTAACGAATTCACATGCCACCATTCATACTTAACCAAACTAAATTACCTCCTAGTTATATTAAAATTCCCATTGGAAGCCTTTATAATTTTATGAGGAACCAGGGGGTCTTATCTTATCTTAACCCTTTTTAATGTATAAGCATACCTCCTAGTTATATTAAAATTCTCATGGGAAGCCTTTCTAAGTTTATGTAAAATAAATGTGGAAAAAGCTGATAAACTCCCTGGTCCCTCACAAATTGATAAAGGTTTCCAGTTTAATATAACCCCCTGGTTTCTCATAGAATTATAAAGGTTTCCACTGGGAAGATTAATATAAACAGGGAGTATGATTATGAATTAAAGGGTTAAATTATTGTGGTATTTGGTTTTTTTGAACTTGAATCAATAAATATGTTAAAACTAAAACAAGATCTAGTCAGAAAATGAATGTAGTCTTCTTTAAAGAATATTAATTTTCCAATTAACATCAATACATACAGCTCCTTTAATAAAATTAACATAATTGAATTATTCATGCAAATTCATGACAATACTTCACACTTTCCAATTTCAATTCCATTTCTAATATTTAAAACATAAAACCTTGTTTGTTTATCCTTATCTAGTTTCCCACTATTTTAATGTTTTCTTGTTAGGACTGATACACAAAACCTTTGTGTCCTGTATTTATAACGACTAGAAATTGATTACAAAATCACACAAATCAAATAGTAGGTCCCTTGATCAACACAACCTAATGAATGAATCGTCGCCTTAGGGGGGAAATCTCTGCCCTTTGTTGAAAACATTTCTGCCTCTGTAATATTTAAGAAATTATAAAAGTATAGTAACAATTGTTTTTGTTTTACTTACAACATGGAGAATTATTTCAAATTATGACACAACAAACGTTAGTACTCTACAGGTCCAAACAAATATTTGACCTTATGAAAATAAATTCTACAGTCTGTGTTTGTAGTTTTCTTTCATTTTCAACTTAGGTTGAGCGATCTATTCCATCTAGTAAAAAGATTCTTACAATTTCTAAATAATAATAATATAATAATTATAATATAACAATAATAATTTCCAAATGGTTAACATATACATAGATCTAAAAAATGGTTTGAAACAAACTTGATAAAATTGTTAAGAAATCTACACAAAATGTAAACTTCTGTAGTAAGTAAACTCAGTAGCATTACCAATGTCTCAATGTTCGTCTATACATTGGTATGTTGAATAATTGGAAAGATTGAGCAATCTTTGTTCATTTGATATTATTTGACAGAAAATAAAACACACAAAAGATGCCGAACAAGGAATGTAAAAACCACAGTACTAGGTTGTTTATGATAATTGGTTTAACAAGTACAAACTATCAGTCAGATTTAATTGGATTTTAGAATTGTGTATTATTGTTATTCATCTTACATTGTGTATAACATTTTATATAATTACTATCACTCAGCTTCCTGCTATAAAATGCTTTCATGGTCAGGTATAAGCAATTTTCCATCATATCAGGGGGTATAGAAAGTCACAAATTATATACTATAATAAACATAACTACATCACATTTCCTCTTGAGGTAAGTGAAGAAAACTGACAAATCATTGTTTTAATTTTTTTGTTATACATAATAAAAAGCTGATATAAATTAAAATAAATTAATTGTCACCACATTAAAAAAGATTTAAATAACACCACTATACGAAGGTAGGTCAATTATTACTCAAAGCATCATTCATTTATTATTTTTGTTATACATAATAAAAAGCTGATATAAATTAAAATAAATTAATTGTCACCGCATTAAAAAAGATTTAAATAACACCACTATACGAAGGTAGGTCAATTATTACTCAAAGCATCATTCATTTAAACCAAGTAAATACATGTGTAAAACTGTATATAATGGCCATCTTGGAAATCAGGAAAACCTGGCAATATAATTTCTTTATTATTTCTTCATGAAACTGTTAACAGTTTTGACTAAATATTTCTTTTTTTCATTTTCACTCTCTTTGCTTTCTTTTGTATTATTTCACACATTGTTTTGTAGAAGATCATCGTGTAGAACTCATCATTTACATACAGTCACTAAGTTCCCTAAAAAGAATTTACAATTTTCAAAATTCTACTTTCATCTTAATATAGTTTCTCGTAACATATTGTGTCAACAGCAAGTTCAAGTTTTATGTTATATTTCTTCTTTTGTAAAAATATAAAAAAACCTAATAGTTTACAAACAGAGTTCCCAAACTTTCCCAAAATCTGGTTACTTAGTGTGACTTAGTGTGTGACCCTGACAAAGTTAATACAATGTTAAATCAAAATAGGTCTTCTTTTTTTTTCTTTGAGCACTAACAACCAAAAAACAGGAGCTTATAAACCTCTTCTATCACAAAATAGCCTTTATATGAATGTGTCAACAGAAAATGTATAACTAGTTAAATATATATTAAATAACAGAATAAAATGTATGAACACATGCCACAGGTACATTTAACATTCATGCTTCAACATTACTGTTAGCTTCTGACATTCTATGTTCCCAAATGTATGACCACATATTAAACCATAAAAAATATTAATGACATAATATTTCCTTAATAATGTAATATAATATGCTCTAAATGTTCCCAGACAGTTTTTCTTTTTTTTTCTTTATTAATTATGCTTTTTTCTCATCCCTTAAGATATTTTACGTTCTTTTCGAGAAGTTTTAAATAATGAATAAATAATCCAATTATTCTAGCTATTTAAAGTTGCCATAAAATACGATATTTAAATCTCAAACTCAAAAAAGGATTATTACCAATGACATCACAATTGCTGAATTATGGGAATCAAAATAATATCTACAGCTATAGTAAACAAATGTTAAAACATACAATATTGTATAAATGCATTCATATTCAAAAGATGCACTTGTGAAAACACATTTTCACTTAATTTCTCAGAAACAACACTAGAATGACAGTTTTTACTTTGAAAACACAAAAATACACACTAATAAAACATTACCTTACAAATTGTGAGTGACGAGAAATAAATGTTTATCATTGTAATTATCTTAATAAAACATCATGTAAATAATTAAAACAAAAACAAACTCTTTGAATTTAACACTGACGATCTTAAAATAAACATAAACAAACTATAATAGAAATTAAGAGAAATTTAGTTTTTCCACACATGCAACCTTTATTGATTCTATATTTATGTCAAGTATTTCTTAGAAACTGGGATTTGATCAACATTCTTGTTATTATTAGTACTAGCAGTAGTCGCAAGTAAATATGGGTAAAAAATCACAGGATTTTGCTTAGCAATCCTGTCTTAAATTGTCCCTTTAACATGTTCAACTACACATGGTTTATTGTAAATTTTGCAGTGATACGTATGGTTAACTATGTGGTGAACAATAATTTCAAAGGACCAAAGAAACTCGTAAAATTTAATTTATCCAACAATCAAAAGAAGAAGGGATATGTGCTGGAACATTGACGACTTGAAGGTTGCAAAAAAGAAAATGACGTTGTGATTATACCAAAAATGATGTGTTTCTTAGCATTAGATATAATCCAGTACACAGGAATACACTAATGGCCCCTACTGAATAGAATTGTTTAACAATTTTATTTCCCACATTTTAGCGTTAATTCAATGTGTATACCTCGGAGTTATAAAAGCCTAACCATGTAAAATATCTAATGACGATGATATCTGATGATGAGGTTGTAGTAACTTGTATTTCCCTGACAAACATTTACAACAATAGATCATCCAATTTTTTTCAGCAGAAAAAATGAATCAATTCGAAACATGATTTCTTGTTTGTTTTCATAATTTATATATAATATATTAAATTTTCCATCAGAAATTATTTCCCCTTCACTTCCGACAAAAACTCCTTTAGCAATGATGTTGGCTTTTGTGTTGTCATAAGAATAAAGTGCAAGATAGTTTTCGTAAATGTTTCCTTCCAAATCGAAAAAAACTGCTTCATCCCTGCATGTACTACAATAACCTAGTTATTTTTAATTATCAGCATTGCTGACC
>JANTOQ010553790.1:0-10879 GCA_027564595.1 Bythotiara depressa | reverse complement strand
ACTCTAAATATCTATTATTATTATTATTATTATTATTATTATTATTATTATTATTATTATTATTATTATTATTATTCAGAAATGTCCATGAATTCTGATTAATGAGTACATAACTTACAAATTAATCAATTAAATATGAAAAATGCCAATAAGAAATGTGTATAAATGCCAAATATGAAATTAGTAAACAATGCCAAAATGTAAAAGTATATATATAAAAGAATGCCAAACTGAAACATGAAAAAATTGCCAGACAATGACCAAGGGAGGACCAGGAGGGAATTTGATGTGACCAGCAGCGCCTACTGATCTGTGGGTGCCACATTATATGTGATAAAATGGGGATAATATTTTACAGAACAGGATGTGAGCCGCTATATAAAGTGGCTCAAGTCCAAGTCAGTTAACTAAATTAATATCCAGTGAACTTCCATTAATTTATAGTCATGCAGACTTCAAATTTGGTTAAATTATTAATTAAGGCAATGGAGTCTGAGACAACTGACCACACTCATAATAATGTCATCAAATACGTGGACCCTGTTTACATGACATAACTTTTTAGATATTATAGAAAAGTAACATCCACTTGTTGTATGGACTTCAAACTTGTTCAGGTGATTAATTATGACAATGTAATCTTATTTATACAAGTGACCACACCCATTGATGATGTCATCAATCAAGGTTTCAAGAAAAAGATCCACATTATTCAAAACAAGTGTATAAGATTTTGTCTCCAAAAAGATTGCAGGGTACACATTGGATATTCTGAATTTGAATTGATTAATTGGCTACCAGTAAAATATAGATTTAACCAATATGTTTGCTCACAAGTTTACAAATTCTTTAATGATACATAAGTGTCCGACATACATGTCAGAAAGCTTTGTCCCTGCTGTAAAAGGAAGCACTAAACTCGCTTTTCTCTACTTAAGCTCCTATAACCTAGTAGAAGAACCAATCAGACAAAGATGTTTGTCTTACTTGGGACCCTCTCTGTGGAACAAACTTCCCAATGACATAAAAATGTCTAAAAGCTAAAAGGGTACTTTCTCAGCATGTTAAAGTTAAAAGAAGACAACATCTATATGTGATGACAGGTTGGAAAAATATTTCTTGGTAAATACTATCATACATAAAACATTTTTACCTCTGCCTTTTTCTAAAGGGACTATTATGGAAATAAGGCCTTCAAGCCTTTCTTGTGTTATCACGATCATCAGCCATACTGAGCCCTCTTTCTAGTTGTTATATATTAAAATTGTTTTTAGATATGTACAGGCAAGTAAAAAAGTGTTCTTACATTACTTAATATCATTTTTGGAATCTTCTAAACAATTTTTGCTACTGGGAAAACCTCTCCAGTGGTTTCTTCAGAAATGTAACTTCAAGTACTTGTATGGGCTTCAAACTTAGTGAGATTAATTTACAGATATTTCCATGGCAATGCCATTTATCAATCAAACTTTTAAAAGCAAGATGTTTCAACTCCAGCTCATCATGGCTGTTATATTAGCAGGGCCTAATACAGGCTGATTTTGACAGCGCAAAGCGCTTTTGGGCGCATGAAAATTGGTGCCCAAATTCAAGAAAAGTTCCTTTTTAATCATATGTAAATTAAACTCCAACATCAGCTCTGCTAAATTGGAAGATAAGCCTTTAATTCTGACGATCATTTATTCACCGTAAAAATGTCTACGCTAGTTTCTTCGCTGCCATTTTATTTATGAGGTTTACAGAAATAACTTTAAGACACGCGGCTTGGCGTTATTATTACTGCAAAAGTGAAGAGTGATTGTTTAGCTCAATAATCACAAAGACGGAGAGTGAACAAATGAAATGAACATTCTGAAGGAAAAAGCTATGATAGTAAACATTCGATTTCGTTTGTTGAAACAAAGGACATCCTTGTTGAAACATAGCATTGAAACATATTAAATATATATTATGGGCAGAAAGCGAACAACTGGTGTGAGACAAAACATACAAAACTACTTATTATAAGAAAATTAATGTTTTTTAATCTCTTATCAGTATAAGAAAGCAATAAATTTTGCTTTCGGCCATGAAGCAACATGACGAAGAGAAGGTCTCGTTCAGAGTGAAAACTCCATATTTTCTGCAGTAATTTTAAGTGTTTCCAGCCCTAAGAAGCTGTAAAATCCATTGGTAATCCATACTAGTTCATTTTGGAAATTCTAGCTAGCGCCGCCCAAAAAATATTTCTGTATTAGGCCCTGATTTGCCATCAATCTTCAAGTGCATAATGCTTCTTGTTACAATTAAGTGTTATATACCAGGGCCTAATACAGAAAATATTTTTGGGCGGCGCTATGCACCTAAAAAATTTCCAAAATGAACTGGGGGTTTGGGGGCGTTCCGAGCCCACCAAATGGATTTTACAGCTTCTTAGGGCTCGAAACACTTAAAATTACTGCAGAAAATGTGGTTTTCACTCTAAACGAGAACTTCTCTTCATCGCGTTGCTTCATGTTGCCATCTTAAGGTTGCAAACAACAATTTGCCGTTAACCGAAAGCAAAATTTATTGCTTTCTTATACTGATAAGATGATTAAAAAACATTAATTTACTTATAATAATAAGTAGTTTTGTATGTTTTTGAGTTTTTATTGTGTTCCTTTTCTGTCCATAATATTTATGCTTCAACGCTATGTTTCAACATGGACATCCTTGGTTTCAACAAACGAAATCGAATTCCTTCAGAATTTTCATTTAATTTGTTCACTCTCCGTCTTTGTGATTATTGAGCTAAACAATCACGAACATTTCACTTTTGCAGTAACAATAATGCCATGCCACTTAAAGTTATTTCTGTAAACCTCATAAAGAAAGTGGCAGCGAAGAAACTAGCGTAGACATTTTTGCGATGAATAATTGATCGTCAGAATTAAAGGTTTATCTTCTAATTTAGTAGAGCTGATGTTGGAGTTTAATTTACATATGATTAAAAATGAATTTTTCTTGAACTTGGGCACCGATTTTCATGCGCCCAAAAGCGCTTTGCGCTGTCAAAATTAGCCTGTATTAGGCCTTGTATACTGTAATGTCTCTGATCTTGTTATTTGTTATTATGATGATGGAAAGTGTTGGATAAGAATCATTGAGGAAAAAAAAAACATGTAAATATTACTCTTTTGCATCCTGAATTCCCAGCAAAGATCATACAACTGGCCAACTAGAGATAATAATCTGTTTAGGTTCCTGGTGAAAATATACTTGATGTAATAAATGCACCAACCACAGCAACTGGTAAACAGTATCAGTTAAATATCTAATGTCAATGTTATTGAACGATATTGAAAAGAACATCCACGGTTGTAAAAGACAGAAGAAGCCAGTAACAGGTGGATCAAACCAGTAACGAGCGGGACAAGCTCAGTTAGTCGTCACAAGTAAAATAAATTTTTATTAATTGATTTAACCGTAGACTCGAGCCATGTTTTGGTTTACCATTTTTTGTCCATTCCGTGAATTCAGGCCGTCAGTTGTATATACTCTGCACAAATTCTCCCAAGTTTCATTCACTCAGTAACCACAGTCAGGTGTGGACTCAAAAGTAAGTAAGTAAGTAAGTAAGTAAGTAAGTAAATTTATTTGCCACATAAAATCATAAAGTAACAAAAATAGATAAAATAATGTATATAAATATTAAAAGAAAATTTATTTAAAAAACAAACAAATAGACAAACAAACAACAACAAACTATCTACATACTAGTGTGGCAAGGAATACCGAAGGGTCAGTATGACCCTGTTTCCGTGACATTCCCCATATGTAGATTAAAGTTCCCTCCCTCTCTCCCTTGGTCATATCTGTTTCATGTTTGGTTATATTTCGGCTCTATTTTGTATTTGTTTATTTGTTTCTTTAGCTACATATATATTTCATATACTCATATTTATTCAAATATATGGACATGTGCTGGGAATTACACTACCAGTCAAGTGGCTCAGGCATTTGACTTTGATCTCAGATTTCAGGCTTATTTGGCACTACTGGCCTGTTTCTGTAGGTCCGTAAATTGTAACAAGTAGGAAGGGCATGACTGCATCATAAGTTTAAGACCGGCAGGGTGTGGCCAGAAGCAAATCAATTTAGGCATAGTTTAGACCGGCAGGGAGTGGCCAGATATTCGGCAATTTTATTCAGGACCGGCTGGGTGTGAACGGATGCATTATTTAGACCGACAGATTCTACTGGCCAAAGGCATAGTTTAGACCGTCAGGGTGTGGCCAGATACATGGCGAATTAGAGACTGACAGGGTGTGGTCAGTAGCGATAGGCTGACAGGGTGTGGTCAGTAGCAATTAAGTTAAGGGCCAGCAGCGTGTGGCCGGACACAATTACCTACGATCGGCAGGGCATGGTTGTGAATGAATACATGTGCCACATTATTAATAGCTATTGGCCTTTAGGTAACTGGCACATATTCCAATTGTCCCTTTCTGCCAATTCCTGTGTTATTATTTTTTCTACCCTCGAGTTGTAACGGTTAAGTTTTTGTTGCTACATACAGTATGTTGTCCTGTAACACCATGATACAAAAACAGTCTGTATTTGCTCTGATCATTGGTGATTGGTCATTACAACAGATCTTTCTCTTGATAGCCGTTATGGATTTTGCACCCTGATGAGGGCAAGTTTTTTTGCTCCCCTGGGGCACACCTGGCATTCAGTTAAGTGAAAAGCCCAACTTTTTTTAGAGCCTGCCAGTTCCTTATCTGAATTTTGTGATTTTAGGTAACTTTAGATGTATAATCTGAATTTCTGATCCATTTTGTCTGAAAATAAACAGAAAAAGTTCCATAATGGTGTGTTATTGGGAAAAAGGTATACTTGCGTAAGAGTTGCACCCTATATTTTTTGTCTGCAAACAATTCTGAATATAAATTAGATTTTGACAGAAACATAGATTGCAGTTGTATTGTTTCTTTCACCATTTATGTTAACACAAAACTCTTGTGTTCTCTACCATTGAGCTGATTCATTTTTATTTCAATTTAAAAAGTGGTGGTTGCACTTACTACAAAACAATTTTAAATCTTATATATAAAGAATAAACTTCTTTTCATATTTTATTTATGTTTTTATATACTATATTTATTCGATAAACGATATAAAATGATAGTCTGGCAATGTAGTTAGCCTGCATCAGACTTAGTTAGACGAGGAGGTTAGAACTGGTTTGTTACTGGGTTGTTCCACTCATTACTGGGTTGTTCTGCTTGTTACTGGCTTGTTCTGTCTTTTACAACCATTGAAAATTTAGCATGTTTCAGTGAGTTGTGTTTGAAGAACTAGTTAATTAATTGTATTATTTAGTATGTAAGGTGCAATAATTTCAGCATGGTAATAAAAATAGGATATTGTCCACAAATCAAAAAAATGTGAAACAAAACAATTTACTGTCCCTATTTTTTTCCAAACAACGATATTATTATAGGCTATCACGTGGGAAAATTTCAAGATTTTTCAAATTTTCCTTTTTGAGATATTGATTTTTTGTACAACTATAGTAACAATTTGCAAATTAACATAAATAATTTTTAGGTAGATTTGTAAGTTTTTCTCTTCCTTTTATCTCTATTTTGATGACATTTTTGGACTCCTCGCCTCAAAAACTGGTAGGATACCAAATTTTGTGACATTTAAACAGTTTATTTCAGGAGTTATTGACATTTTTGTAACAAAAGAAGTTCAAAATTTGTGCAGCGCTGAAAAAAATTGAGTAAAAAGCGACTAAGTTCTAGTATCTATATCTCCAGAACCTAAGAATTTGAAGCTAAAATTTTGCAGGTATGTTTTTAAATACATGAAGTGAAGCTTGTATGCAAAAAATCTGAAAATTCTGATGATATCAATTTTTTTTGTTCATTTGACATGGAATGACCCTGTAATAATAAACCTATGGTGTTCCTCAAGGCTCAGTTATAGGACCTCTACTATTTCTAATCTATATACACTTAGCAATTAAATATTCTGCAGTACATCATTTTGCAGATGATACTAATCTTTTAAGTATTAGTAAATCATTAAAAAGTAATAACCAATTAAAGCTATCAAAATTATGCATTGTATACCACAAAATGTTTCACCAAAACCATACTATAAAAACTCCTTAATTTTAAACCTTCATGACCTAGTAATGTATTTTTACAAAAAAAATTATTTATACATGATCACGATATACCATAATAAACTTCCTGGTTTTCTTTTTTGGTACATATTCCATCTGTCCATTCCCACAATACTAGAAATTCCATTCTAAATTTGTTTTGCGTTCCTTCTGTAAACGCTACTAATTATGGTATTTATAATATCAATCTATTTTATTTTGGAACAATTTAATAAAATTTTTCCCAAATAATGATCTAACTTGTCTTTCAAAAATCCAATGTTAAAAAAATTCTCACTTCCCAAATATTAAAATATTTAACACACTAAAAACGTAACATGTTGAAATAATAATAATATAAATAATATAATAACATTATATAATAATTAAATAACCTACTAATGAAAGTTGACCATAAATTTCCATTAGTATTTTGTATTGTATTTATTTTTTATTAAACATGGTATTTTTATAGGGGACTAGTTGTTGATTAGTTTTACTATTTGGCTATACATAGTTCCCTACCACTCATTATAGTGAAATACATTTTTACTTTACTTTTTACTTTTTACTATTGACCACATTGCTAGCCGCCATATTAAAAATATTCCAGATATATTGACCACTGCATAGCACTTGTAGCTAGCTGTTTAAGATGTTTAAGTTTATTGACCAGTACTTAGCCCAAGGATAGGGGTAGTAGTAAGAAACATGAAAGCAAAACTTGTACATAATTATATTTAATAGCTAAATTGCACCATTGTCCTCAGTGCTTTTTCCCTTTTTGATACAATATATAATGTATGGTTAATGTGGGTTACAAACTATTTCAAAGATGCAACCCATAAAATCTCACTCAAATCAGCAGTAAAGTTTGTACATAATTATGTGTTATAGTATGTAGAGGTTAAAGGGACTCCCTTATGAAAGTATACGTTTTGTATATATAGATGGATACCACTATGACATCACTTGTTTACAAAATGCAAAATTTTGAAAAGAGAATCAAGATGAGAAAAACTAATGCTGAATTTGAAAAGAGCTAAAAAAATATATTTTTGAGCTTTTTCTACAGTTCTCAAGTTATTTAGTTCTAAAAACTGTAATGTTCTCTATTGTTTAGCTTCATAAATAAAATTGCTATTGAACTGATGCTGGAATTAAAATTTAGCAAACTTTAAATTAAAATCTTTGCTAACTTGGGATTTGCATTTCTACTAGAGGAAAAGTTTCTTACTAATTTTCTGAGGTGAATGTAAATATAAAATCAAAAATTTAAAATTCCCCAAAAATCAATCAAAATGTACTTAATATAAAAGGTGATGAAAATTATGCTAAAAAAATAAACGGTTTCTGTAATATAATATATCATAACTTTTAATAATTTTAATAATTTTTAAGTTAGTGGATGTTGAAGTCTGTTGCTGAAACTTGTGATGTCAGAAAGGTAGCTTATTGTAATGGTAAAATCATTTTTGGCCTATGTTCAGTGATAATGATAAATTATTAAATTTTACTTCTTGCTTTGTATACCTTCAAAAAATGTGCAACTTAATAATATATTGGAAAACAACTAAAAAGTTGTCACAATCTTTCCAATCAAAAAAGCTTTTTCATGGGGGGTTTAAAACTCCTGCGTTTATAGATTTAATAACTGTAGGCATAAAAAACCAGAAATTACTTTTTATCATTTAAACGGCATGAATTCACTTGTTATTTTTTCTGTCTAAACTAAAGTGCTTTAAAAATGCCACACAGTGTTTTTTATTTGGTGTCAAAAGGTTGAGCAGTCCAAAAGTTATGAGCTACATTTATTTTAGTTTTGGCTTGAATAAGCAAGGAGCTAGATTAGTCTCTGACAGAGCTCTGATGATGTCATAAAGGCTCTTTCCATATAAGGTGGTAAAAAGAATGTACCAGACTCTAGAAAATGACATGATCAATTTCATGTGATACCCAGAATGTACTACCATAGGGAGGGACATGAAAGGGGCCTAAAAATGTAAAAGTCTCAAAATATTTTGTGTGGATTGTAGCATCTTGCTAACTATAATTTCCTATGTCTGAAGTTAAGTCCATTTCTCATTTCAACATAAGGAAAAAGTGAAAATTAACCAAAGTAGAAAATTCAGTTGTTTTATGTTCCTTCTTTCTTTCCTTTCCCAAATATTGGGACACACTTTCTGCCATTTAATTGATTGTCCTTTATCAGTAGAGGATCAGCAATTATATACATTTGGTTTTGAGTTCGTAATTTTATTGGCGTGATGTATGATATGTCAGTCATTGTCTCCTTTCTTATCGCACTTCCTTTCTTGAACTTGTTGAGCATTTCTTAAAAAGGAAAAAGTGACGGTGATAGTTGGAATATTTGACGTGGCTAGCCTACAGTATATGTAATTTCAAGGCATATACTGTGTCATTTCTTTTTAGGAGAGACGTTTGATTTCAAGCACCAATTTATGTTATGGAAGCTCCCCCCTAAGGGGTGCCTCAGCTCTATGACCTGAGAACTCCACAATTGAACTATAAAGGATTAACACGTTAGGTCATCATCTGAACATTATTTATTGCCGGTGGTACAGTAAGGCTTGAACTTGAAACTCTAGGATTACGAGCCCACATTGCTACCAATTGAGCTAATGTTTGTTTCTATATAAATAATTGTTTCAGTTGATATTTTTTATCTCCATGGTAACATTTTGTGATGAATGGACAAATTGAATTATTTTTCAATTGGTATTTTATGAGATGGTGGGATGGAGATTATGGAGTTGACATTATACATACAATGCATATGGGAAATACATTATCTATAACATCCATTGATGGGATTACTTCCATAATCTCTAGCTCTCTTATTAGACACATTTTGTATAAAACAATATTTCTTGTAAAACAAGTAAAACATATTTATTTTTCCATAGTCTTGCACATCTTTTTCATGATCATATAGCCATTTGAACTGTTTGCAATATTACAATTCCTAAACTGTTTGCAATATTTCCATAAGGACTCTTGTAGGCCATGCCTTGTTGTTCTTTTCTTTTGTACTTTAATTCTGTAACTTTATGTACATAATATTTTTGTGTAGGAAAAGGAAGATATGAATCGCACAAAAAAATACAAGCGCTATCCTCATTCCAGTATTTTTCAAAATGTCCTTGCAAAACAGTATGGTGTAGTAAAGCCATGGGATCTGTACGGCACTACAAAATCAAGTACAAATGTTATTCAAAGACTGAAGCGTTATTCTGTTCTGGAAGGACATACTGGTTGTGTCAATACTGTTGCATGGAATGCAAGTGGTTCATTGCTACTCACAGGATCTGATGATTATCATTTGAATATCTATGATATCTACACAGATAAACTTCTTCAATCAATTGAGTCGGGTCATCAAGCAAATATATTCAGTGCCAAGTTCTTACCATGTACATCAGACATGAAGGTAATTTTTTTATTCATTATAAAGGTCTACTCATGATATTTTACACTGGTTGCAGTCTGATTACTGAGACATTTGTCATGTTTCTATAATATATTGTAATGAAAAATGTTATTCATCCATTAGTGAAAGAATTAGACTATTTGATACAAATGGAGTTGATGGGGGATATTTACTTTATCTAGAGGGATAAAAACTAATTTGATAAAAGTTCTCAAACTAAATTTATGTGAATTAGAATTTATTTTTCGTGAATTTGTCAGTAGTAAAGTATTTGTTATCTATTGTGGAACATAAAAATTATGATATATATTTTTGAAACGTAGTTGTAAAATTAAATTTATGTATATATTACTTTATATTACCAGAGATGTCAGAAATATTAAAACTAAAATAGCTAGATATTATCTAACTTGAAGGGGCTTAATTTTCTCAGGACAAACATGGGAAGGAATTAGGTTTTGCTAATTGATGGCAATTTGCACATTTGTGGATTTTATTTTTTACCAATATTCTGTCATTGAATTTTTCAATCAATTATGTTCACATTTTAACCAAAATGAAGTGCAAAGTTCTTGAAATTTCAATTCAGTATTCAAGAATTAGATATGATAATGTTACTATAGGGAATTTATTTTTGAGATGAGCGAGAGGGGAACCTTATTAAGTTTGATGGGAAAGTAAAGTAAACAATTTTTTTTTGATTTGTGTGTATAGCAAGTACAATGAATAAATTACATATAGGCTTTGGTCTTTCTGGACTACAGCCTTGACTTCTCCAGGAAGCAATTGATAAAGGTTAGGCCATTCATAATTAATTGTTCATTCATAATCATCGGCCTGCATCACAAATTTAGATGCAGATTTTGCTGCATGAAGTTTGATTATTTTTGTTTTGTGAAGAAACTTTTTAAATATCCAAAACATTTAGTTTAGTGTCGTTTTAGGTTAGCAACAATTGTTTATAAAACAATGAAAGAAGAACCTAGAACATGAATTTCATGACTTACATTATAAATAAACAGGTTATATATACTACTGTATACAATGATGCTGAGTAACTCCTAATATGAACCAGAAGTGATAAGGGGTCATTCAAAAATTACGTAATGCGTCTATGGTAGGTAGGTAAGCCAACTTTTGTGACAAAATGTTACGATAAAATAGCATGGTAGGTAGGTCAAAACAGTTTGCAGTGTGCAACAAAATGGCAATATTTTGTGCACACATTTCTTCTGTCAGATGAGTTTTTAATCGAGTCAGACAATGATCGACCCCATTTTGGAACGCTC
>JANTOQ010553679.1:0-10880 GCA_027564595.1 Bythotiara depressa | reverse complement strand
TGGCACAGCAATATGGGTCCATTTGAAGCGAAAGACTGTTCTTTTCCTTTTGAACAGCAACTGTTTGATTAACGTATTAATCCCTGGATACGAGGTTGTAATATTGTTGCAAAGCATTTATATTTACATTTAGCGCTTTAGTTTAGGAAAAGTGCGCCTTTTATTGTGCAGCTGTAAGCAGAAAGACAAACTAGTAGAAATGATGAATTCGAGAAAATCTTCAAGAACCAAGGAAGCTTTAGACGATTGGATAATATTTTAAAGATGAGAAGCAAACTGCAGTTATATGCCGGGATAAATTAAATTAAATGACGTTGAAGATTTGAGGAAATTTATGATAAACAAAACTGTACACATTCAAGGTTTAGTAAAAATATTAAACAAGAATAGCATTGGATTCTATCTGCAAGAATGTCTGCTAATCAATTCTGATAGTAAGTTTCTGTTATTGTTGTTATTGTTCTT
Organism: Bythotiara depressa; assembly: GCA_027564595.1. NCBI lineage: Eukaryota > Metazoa > Cnidaria > Hydrozoa > Anthoathecata > Bythotiaridae > Bythotiara > Bythotiara depressa. The sequence goes on along the minus strand of JANTOQ010553679.1, from coordinate 10,415 downwards.
AAAGTTAAGCTACAAAAAAGGTCCTAAGTAAATTTATCTTGGAGCATCCGTTAAATGACTGGTTAATTTTTTTTTGTCATATTGAAATATTTAATTGCACTGTTTAATAGATATAAGTAATTTTAATAAAAGTTTACATTTTTAAACTATGATGCCGCCCGCGCTCAAACTACGAGACTTGGAATTTACTGCTACCCACGAAGATTGGTTCCTTAAAGAACCAACGAGGAAAAGGAAATCCAGTATGGAAAACGAGACTGAAAAAGTAGGAATTTATTTATCTTTAGTTTCTATCTGATATACCTTTTCTCACTAAAGTATTCTTACGGTACAGTCTCAAAACCAGGGTACATTCATATTTTATAATCAAGAAAGGTAATGTTAGAACAAATGCTCTGAGCTTGAAATACCACATTTCACAATCATAGATGTTGTTTCAAAATAAAATTTGATTACTTATGAAGGTTTTTACGACAGAAAATGTGGAAATATTGAATTATTTACTTGCTTCAAAAGAAACTTTAGTTTCTTCGCAAAATTTGTTTAGGATACTACTTTTTCTCTAGTCAAAGCCTTCATAAATACTTTTGTTACTTCTAAGATGGAGAGAGATAGTTAATTAGATCTTGCATTGTTTCGCTGACATCATGAAGATGGAATTTGCTACTAATTAAACTGAAATTCTAATGATGGGTATTTTATTTAACTTAATTACGCATGATATTTAAAAATATGATTTTCTTAGTTTTAAGGTAACAATGATAATTAAGATAAGTTAAATTTTGATGAGACAACGAGACAAATTCGAATACCATATTTTCTTGAATAGAAGCCGTGGCTTCTATTAATTTTTTGGAAATGTTTTTGCGATTTTTATTCGATTTATTTTTTGAAGCCATTGCATTGATCCTGTCAGGACATTTTTGAATTCTTGCGATTAAAAAAGTGTTTTATTATCGTAGGGCGGCTTCTATATGATGATTCTGTCGATGTTGAATGTGATATACTGGTATATGAGGTTGATAATATAGAAGATTTGACAGATAACATAATAGAAGAGTATGAAGTACATGCCATGTAAACCTGATATATATTAGAGTTTTCATTTTTATGCAACAGTTAAAAATGCTTTTATTCGAGGGCGGCTTCTATTCAAGAAAATACGGTAGTCGAAAATTACATACTGGAATAAATTCTCCAAGCACATTCTGATTGTAGATAGTTTTACGTGGATATCCTCCGTAATTTAAAGGCATATAGTCAATTGTTTCCAGGAAAGGCCACAAGCGAAGTCCGGATGGGCATTTAAAGCATGCGTGAATGCATTAGTGCCACAGAAGCTCTTCCATCGGCTCTATGAGTCAAGTGAAGTGCTCCGCTCGACAACTCCCCGCTTGACCTAAGGATTAACAGAGATGTCGTCCTCTGAACATTAAATATTGCCAGTGGTGGGCTTGAACTCGGAACCTTTGGATTGTGAGCCCGCATCGCTAGCCACTGAGCTAATACTCCCTTCCTCTGGGAAATTGTTCAAGTCGCCCTTCGTCATTTAGAAAACACAACTTAAAATATGAATTTTTGTTTATTTTAGACGAAGAAGGCATGCGAAAAGGAAGATGAATATCCCACTCTTGCAGTCGTTCCAGACCCCGAAAAACCAACAACAAAGAAAAAAGCTCAGGTACGTATGTATTTCAATTGTGCTAACATGACTATACGATTTAAGGTCACTTGGTTCCTTTTGGTCTACTTTCTTAATAAGACTAGTTGTTTTAAAGCAACATGATCAATCAAAGGAAATCGAGTGACTTTAAGCTGTTTTTCTTGCCTTCTGAAAGTAATATAAAATTAAAACGCTCTTCATAATAAAGAAATAAATTGTCGATTTACCTATACTGTAATCAACCTCGTTCGTAGGGCCTTTTTTATTTTTTATATATCTGATTAGTGGAAGAAAATATTTTTCTTCCGCCATCCTCATATCAAAACAGAAAGTGGTGCCAGGTATGAGATTGTTACTGTAATTATTATTACTAATAGGATTCTGGTCGGAAGAAAAGGGAACTTGGGTAATCATAAATTACGACTCAGGAATAGCATAATTAACACATGACCTATATAAAATAGTAACTTGATGTGGTGTTTTGGTTCATTTTAGACTAAGAAGACATGCGAAAAAGAAAGTGATGCTCCTACTGTTGCAGTCGTTCCAGACTCTAAAAAAAAAAAAAAAAAAGAAAAAAGCTCAGGTATGTATTTCAATTGTGCTAAGATGACTTTATGATGGATTTAAGGTCACTCGATTCCTTTTGGTCGACTTTCTTATTAAGCCTCGTTGTATCAAATTAAAACGCGCTTCATAATAAAGAAATAAACTTACCTAGACTGTAATCAGCCTCCTTCCCAGGCCTGTTTCCTTTTTTATATATCTGATGAGGGGAAAATATTTTTTTTCCACATCCTCATATTGTAACTTATGATTCGGAAAATTGTTTAATTAATTAATACATTACCTATATAAAATATTAACTTAATGTGGCGTTTTTGGTTCATTTTAGACTAAGAAGACAAGCGAAAAAGATAATGACAATCTTACTGTTCCAGACCCCAAAATGGCAGCAATGAAGAAAAAAGCTCAGGTATATATTTCAATTGAAGTTTAAGATACCAAGTGCCAAACGAGTATGTCCAACGAGCACTATAAATCAACCCTATTAAGAACCGGTGGGCAAGCAAGAACCGGTGGGCAAGCAAAAGTCATTTTCCTATATTTTATCTGACTCCTAAAAGAAACTGACTAAAGTTTTGTAAAAGTCATAAAATTCCAGAGGTTATAAAATTTTTGTTGACGGGTGTCAAAAATATTTTTTTTAATTTTCGAACTTGTTTTTATAGCTTGTATTTTATTTTTCTTGTTCAGATTATGACTTTTTATACATTTATTGAATGTATGTATTTATGAATTATCATTATCATATATCTACAAATTATTATTGAAATACAAAGTAGACATGCTAAATATTATTTCTGTTTAATAGGGTTAAATACTTATACATACATTTTAACTTTCATTTCATTTTTCCTTAGAAAAAAGCAACACTTGGAAATGGAACAATGCAGACAAAAAAAGCCGTTAAAGCTGCAGAACCTAAAAAAGATGATGTAAGTATAATATTTAATATTTTACACATTCATATAACAAGCCTCATATAGTGATTTTTACCTTCTATCTCTACTTAGTTGTGTCCCTGAAAATGTTTAGAAAGAGAGAGTTTTCCAGCAGCTACTTATTTAAAGACAATACAATAAGAAGCAATGATATTTTCACCTCCTCAGAAGAAATGAACATGGAAACTTGGAAGGGGCGATTAAAAGTGTGATTTAAATAGTAACACCAGTAAAAATAAAACCAAAAAATTATAATGTGTAATTGCTTCCACTTCAAGAGAATAGTATACTTTATTTAGGCAAAGTTGGGTGTGAAGATGAAGTTCACTTCATATCCGAAATACTAAGTTCTTGTGAAAAGGAAAATAATAACCAAGAAAGATGTTCCGGGGAATGTCACCAAGCTCTACTGGCATGCAAAACAGTTTTGTCCTTACAACAGGAGCATTTTGACATGTTACAAGTTGTTATCAGGCATTTAGATATCATACAAAAACGTATGCCTCAAGTAAAGAACTCGACTGTTGATGCTAGCGCACAAACCGACTATAACCCAGCACTTGTAAATACCCCCAAACTCTTCAGCACCATCTGTTCTTAACACAGTACCAATTTTAGATGATCTGGATCCGACTTTACAAAATTCAGCAACAACAACTGAAAATAGCCCAACAATGACCTTCACTAACCAAGCATTTTTAAATAGGCCAGCACCGTCAATAAGCATGATGACAAGTGTAGATAATAATGTACAGACTTTAAACAGTTCAATGCCACCAACAATGACTTTTACTAAGCAAGCATTTGTAAATAGGCCAGCACTGTCAGTAAGCACCATGACAAGTGTAGATGATAATCATGTACAGACTTTAAACAGTTCAATGACACCTGTAAATAATCCGACACAGCCAACTGTATATAATCCATCACCAACCTTTCATAACCCAGAACTGACTACGCCACTGACTATACACAAGCTGACACCAATTGTACCAAACTCTTCAGCAGCAGCCTTTCTTAACACAGTACCAGTTTTAGATGATCCGGAACCGACTTTACAAAACTCAACAACAACATCTGTAAATAGCCCAGAAGTACCCGTATCAACTGTTAATAATTCCACAGAATTTACTACACCTCAAAATAGTCTAGCGTCAAACCTTATGCAAACACCTAACATGTCATCTGTAAACAACCAACACACTGTCTCCTTTTTACCTGATCGTGATCCTGATAGAGAAGAGTTGTATTCTCAACTGTACAACAATAACAATCCATATAATCCTACGCTTGCACACCCCACTCGGCGTCAATCTACACCAACTTACCACCCGACAAAATCACAATTTGATCTTCCTCAACAATACAATCATCCAGGAAACATGTATCGCCAGAAGCTTCCTTATTCCTATAGACAAGAACTATTTCAACAGCACATTTCTCCATTGCATTTCTCTCAACAACAGCACCAGCTTCCAAGATCATTTCCTTCAGGGCCTTTAAGTGATGTCACAAACATTTTTCAACAACATTTGTTTTTATCACCGAATGAACATTTATGCTTAAATATTCGTACTTTTCACCACTAGTGGTGAAAGTGTGCGGACAAGAAAATCAAGAATATTACACCTCTAGACGAATTAAGTTTGATGGGTCTGGATGCAGGCTAGTATAAACATTGATAGGCTTACGTGTGGGGTACATAACTGGACGGGTGTTTACATGTGAAATTTACCAGGCTTTTATAACTAAGAGATTTGTACCCGTGGCACTTACTATCAGAATTTCACTGGAATACTTGGATTCTAATAAAAGTGAATGAGTTAGAGTAAATATATTTGACACGTATGCCTGCCATGTGATTCCAAAGAAAAGAAATAATAGTTTTGACAGTAAGTTTGACAGTAAGTTTTTCTTCACTATACAAAGTATTTTATTTTGCTAACTTAAGACAGCAGAAATCAATTAACTTACCACACATATCTTTGTTATAGGTACAGTTCTTTCTACAAAGGTTTTTATTAGATTTGCTCAATAACATCGCATTCCTCCAGGGATCTTATTCAGCAATAGTCTCATATAAAGTTTTTGTTCTAATTGCGTGTTTTCTATTTTCGTATTGTTGAATTTGTTCTGTATGTTTAGAAGCTTTTTTGTATGTTAGGTTTTACAAACTATAGAGTACTTTTTCCATCCAATTTCAGGAAATAAAAAATGTTTAAAAAAAATCTTTTTCGCTAACATCTGTGTGTTTATATGGTTGAGAGATATTGGTTGAATGTTTCATGTTGTATCCACATATAGGTATGACATTTTAATTTATATTTTAATTTTTAATTTATGTATCACGTTGTAAGTTATAATAACACTACAAATGTTAATTAATCTCTGACTTAAATTATTACCACTTTTGATAGTTTGTCTTTAGAATGAGATGGAAAATTTACACTCCAAAAGAATAGATAAAAAATATTGAACACGATGAGCTGAACCCGATCACCATAAGGACTGAGGTTCTCCTACTAAGTGAAGAGTAATTAATTATCACGTGTTTATCACTCACAGTTAAGATAACTATTCCTCTGCAGTGAGATTTTTTTTGAATAATACACAGTTACAATATAGACACTTTAAAGAAATTAAACTAAATATTAAAACATGGACAGAGGAACAAAAACAACAGGCAAAATGTGTACAACACTAAGGGAAATTGCTCCTGCTAGGCACAAGGGTGATATCATCAGGAACCATTGTCAGAAAGAAAATTAGTTTAGTAATGAACAACAACAACAAAAATGAAACATACATTAATTGGGCAACCGAGGATTGCAAATGTTTAAAATAAATAAATAAATAAATTAATAATAAAGGTAATAACTTTTATTTGATATTATTATTTTGTTAAAGTTAATATTATAACTATCACTACCCTACAGAAAAAGGTTATTGATTGAGGAAATATTCAATGGTAAGAAAGAAATTTTAATAGCATGGAGGCTGTCAAAGAGTACAAGTCGTTGGAAAGAGTAATTAGGACAATGCAACAAGAAATATTCATTTGTTTCAATAGCATTCACACCACAGTGAACTACGAGTGAGATTTTTATGTTGTTGAGATTGTTTTATATTTTACTAAATCAAAATCCAAAGGCAAACCATCTGGCATTCTCCATCTTTCTAACGATTGGAAAATGGTCTTTGACCTAAATCAGCAATACAGTTATCCTGCTCAACTAAGGTTTCCAAGTATTCGTGTTTGCAAAACATGATTACTTCAAATGGTTGGTGTGTTGATGTCTTTAATGTTGAGGTTGGTGCCACGGACTACAGTTCTAGAACAGTTACAATGTGCCTTAAAAGACTGGGCTTTTGTAACAAGCTAGCAAGGATCTTGGTCAATTAATCAGGAAGTCATCTTTCTGCATGGCTAGCAATTCTAGATTGTGGTCCCAATAACTCCTTACAACTCAGACCACAGCTGCCACAGCCACGAATGCAGCCAAGAAACCAAGACCAGTTTCCAAGACATCTTTGAAATCCAGTCAGAGTTCAAAACCATCTTCACCAAAATCCAGCGTGAAACAGGGTTCCAAGGATTCTGAGCCAAGGAGCAAGTAAAACCAGCATTTGCAGGGCTCCTTAACAAAGGCAATACCTGCTCTGCAAATTCCATCCTTCAAGCCTTATGATCTGCCCCAGCATTATGGTGTCAGTTGTCCTATGAATCTTTTTTTGTATCGCCACTTGTCAAGTCGGTAACTCAAAAATTTATCTTTGTTAAGGCATTCTTCCACACCCTTCTAATTTTTTGAGAGCTCTCCAACTCAAGGTTCCTGCAACTGGCAACATTCCTTTCAACTACAACAAGCAGCAAGATGTTCCCGAGGTTCTAAGGGTGGTTGTTGATGACCTAAAAGGTTTATCACCTTTGGCAGATGCCATTGTCTCAACCACTTTAAGAACTAAGTTACTTGCGACACATGTTTATTTTCTTCTACAGCAGAGGAGAAGCAAGATATTTTAGTGTTGCCTTTCTCCTCTAATATTCCATCATCTCTTCAAGCGCTTTTGAAGCCTGAAACCCTCTCTGGGAACAATATCTGGCTTTGTCCGCTATGTTCATCATTGAGGGTTAGTACCAGAGAAACATGTTTAGTAAGATGCGGGAGCATTCTAATTATCCAGTTAAGATGATTTACCAATTTAAATGTTGAATAGTTTAAAGACACAAGACCTGTCAATTGCCTCCCCAATAGCTTCTCCCCTTTAAAAGTCCCAATACAGGTTGACGATACCATTTCTTTTTCAAATGAGTGGCCACCATAAACCATTCTGTAAGTCTCAATGCTGGTCACTATTGGGCTTTTGTCAGGGATGAAGAGCTTCAGAACTCATGGTGGTCGTGCAATGATAGGTCTGTTGTAAAAGCAAAGCAATCTGCACTAAACAATGGATCATGCTATGTTCTCTGTTATAGGAAGACATGAGTGTTTTGTTTCCTCTTTTTTTAAGTCTGTATGTAATCTTCTTTATATTTTTGAATTTTTTTAACTCTTTAACGAGGCCATGAGGGAAGGTATCGTTTTCCCGAATGGTTTAAGTTACCTCAACTGTTCTGTTAGGTGGAGCAGTTTACCGTTTTGCAGTTTACTTTGAGTTTGCACACTCATTCTCTGCTTTTTACCATGAGAAGCATTAGCAGGGGGGGGGGTGACTTATCATTGGGTGTGACATTCCCACTTATAATCCCAGTCCAGTATAATCCTGCTGTCCCGAAACCTTGTCTTCATGGTTTGGCTACCATACTATCCCATATGCCAAATCATATTTAAATGGTTTTAGAGGTGCAACAACAATAGTAGTGATAGTGAGTATATTTTATGTGGCATATAGCCTGTCTATTGTTTCCAGGAGGGCCCACGCACAAAGTCCTGGTTAGTATTTAAAGCACCCATTTGTGCTACGAATTTCATTCTTCGACTCAGAGATGAGTCAGAGATGCGACTCGCTTAACCAGACAACTCCGCTAGGAACATTGACCGGTTTGAACTCCGTACCTCTGGGTTGCAAACCGAAGATGCTACCACTTGGCCAATGCTCCACAATAACCTGTGTTAGGCTTGTGGGCTTGTGTATCATTTTCCCCCTGAATAAATTAAGTAGTTCTTTCTTATTTCCATCATAATAAGCGAAATTTATCTGATTTGGGGATAAACCATATTTAGAATTAACAAAATTGTTTAAGTAAAACTCTCTATGTCTTTCAGCATTTCTGATATGTTTATAGGTTTATTTTGTTCTTTAAGTAGGCTCTTCATTCTGATCATGTATTTTTTTAATTCCCTTATCTTTTGTTCAGCTGCAAAAGCTTTACCCCCATTAGCACTAGTTGAGTATAACTCCACATTATTTTCTGCAAATAATTGCTTGAGAACCCTACTAAAGAATTCCCCATCCCTATCAGCTTGCAAAAACATTGTAATTTTGTTATCCCTCTCATTTGCTATTTGTTAAAATTAAAATAAAATGCGGCCTTAGCTTTACCTTGAGTTCAAATCAAATCCTCCTCTGGTCAATGTTCCTAGCGGAGTTGTCTGGTTAAGCGAGTAGGATCTCTGAGTCATAGAGTCGAGGAATGAATGCTAACCAGGACTTCGTGTGTGGCCCCTCCTGGAAACAATAGACAGGCTATATGCCTCGAAATTACGGAGGCTAGCCACATAAAATATACTCACTATCACTATCACTATCATTGGTATTAAATAACCTTTAGCATTAAACAAATCAGGTAAAACTAAAACAAATTTAGCTTCAAATCCTTTAGATCTCATCCAGTTAATATCTGCTAAATCAGCTTGCATTCTTTGTAGGGGTTCTATTGCATAATAAAATGCTGAATCATCAAAAACAGTTGTCTTTCTTTGGGGATTAAGTGGACTTTACTAAGGAGGTCATCCCAATCATCAATGTATTGATTTTCTCCCAAATTGGATAATTGTTTGTACAAATGTCTGCCGAGTGGATATGTTGACTTTGCAAGTTTTTTCTTAAAATTTGGTTTTCTAAGATTTATTATTGGTTGTGAAAACAAAACATTTTTTCTGTCTAATCTTAGTACTTCTAATAGGTTTTCAGAGTTATTCTTTGTCATATTTGACTCTAGTCTTATTATATACAAAGATTGTTTCATTTTTAGGTTAGCCAACTTTTTTCAGCTTGCACTCTTTCTTTGTATGTTAAGGTATTAGTCTTGCCTTATATATTCTATTTTCACTTTTTTTTCTATATAAAAATCTTTATCATAATCAATTTGTTTTTTTATATCTTTGTTTATTCTTTTAGTATATTTCTCAGCAAGTCCATTTTCTATAGCTTCTTAGTAGGTTATTTCTCCAAAATCTATTTCATCTTCAGGTCCATCAACAATAAAACCCATGGTGGTACCATCATAGCCAGCTTTTTCAAGTGAGTGTTCAACAGTTAGTTTTGTTTCTTTTGAGCCTTTTTTTGCCTCCAAAAATAGTTAAAAATGTGTTATGCATTATTTGCATTTAAATTTGGGTTTCCCATCATTAGTCTTTTTATCATTGGATCATACTTTACTCCATTTATCTCTATATCTTTAAATTCATAATTGTACTTATCCCTTGTATCTCCCATCAGCATTGAATCTGTTGTTATGTTATTAATCCCATCAACATTATGGAAAGATAAATTAGACTTTATTATTCTATACACTTCGTGAAGTGGAGCTTGTGGGGGATAAGAGGGACTAAATAAATAATTGTTAACTTTATGTTAACATCAAATCCCACATCGATTTCTCTCACTTCTTCGCTTATATTTGAATGTGCTATAGCTGAATTAGAAGGTGTGTCAGACATAGCTGCTATTCCACTGTAAGCAGCAACATTTCTCCCTGTAACTTGATCTATTATAGTAATATCACTAAGGTCTCGTAATCTATTTTTGACATCTTTAACTTCTATACTTTCTACTTTATATGGTTTAACCGTAATCTATGGCATGCTTGTATATCGTTAGCGGTAATATCAACATCTATTTTTTTTAAGATTTCACATACCTTATCTTCAAGGATGGAGTCATCAACCGACTCAGGAATCCCAACTAACTCTACACAATCTCTACATAACACCAATTTTTTGCAAGATTAAGCAATTAAATATCAAGATTAAACTCTATTATCAATAGTTGCCATGGTAAATCAAATGGTTGCAAGGAAACAA
>JANTOQ010553568.1:0-10880 GCA_027564595.1 Bythotiara depressa | reverse complement strand
GGCGTGTGATGCTTAGTTTTCCAATCAAATTTTATTATTTTATATAACAAAATCTGTCAAACATTTAAATGATTAGTAAATAGTGTGTGCCAATCAAATTTCTATCAAATATTTAAGTAGTTTTAATTATTTTTAAGTATTCATGTCATCCTCCACTTTTTGGTTTGTTTGTTTGAATGCAATATAAAATGTATGTTATTTCATACAAGAAATTTCAGCAAAACTCTTTCTCTCTTTCATGAGCTCCAAGTCCCCGCAATTATTTTTATTTAAACATAACGAATTGGTTCTCATTTCACACAGCAAAGCCTAAGCTACAAAAGATTACCTAGAATATGTGTAGGTTTCAATTGTTTTTTGTTATTTTAAGTTTAATGAAGGATTAGGTCACCTGTAGTTGAAAGTTCGTTCATCATCAGCTGCCGCATTTGGCTTTTTAGTGTCAATATCACCGTATTTTGTTATGGTAATTCAGCCATTGGAATTCAGGATGGCATTCTGCGATTTCCGTCGCATTAGCTGCCAATTTTCACAAAAGTCCGCGGCAGCAATTATTTGCAAAACTACCTAACACTCACTTTTTCTTCAACCAAATACAATTATTTATGCATTCTATGGTAAGTAATTTACTAACATTATAGCATAGCTGGCTCATTTCCCACTGTTTAACACCTTTCGTGTTACTGAATGCCATAAAACTCTCCATCGTTGTTTACTTTCATGAGTGTAATACTATAATCCATTTGTACGTGAAGTTAATGAATTAACTAATGGTGATTTTAGCATGCTAGATACAAAGGAAAATGAGTTGAAAATTAAGTTTACAACACTTTTCTTTATCACATTTTTGGACTCCTCCTGAGCTAACTCAGATGCTCCACCCCCATTAGGGGTTCACAAGTTTACATGTCCCCCCACTTTTCTGCCAATGTGAACGATTTAGAACCTTTGTAATTATTGCCATAAAGTAAGAAATTTAAGAAACATTTAAGTAAGAAATAAAATGTTAAAACAATGCAATTTGAAATTGCCGTTGTAATAAGGCATTTTGCCATTGTGTATTACGTTAATGTCCTATTGCGACATGTCAGCTACAGAGTTGGATTTTAGAAAATTATCCAAATATCCACCACATCCCACATTTGCATTCATGCTGATGAAATGATGATGAACAAACTTTAAACTACAGGTGGCCTTATTTTAAAAATCGCAGAAAGAAATGTGTTTCCCAGCCATGTAATTTTTATAATTAAATTTCATGTGGAGGGACCTTAAAGCTAGTTTTACATAGTAACAAAAAAGTTTTTTGTCACTTTTCCAAAATAAATCCAGGTAAAATGAGCCATACCTTTAGGTAGAGGAATAATACAGGATTTAGAAAATATATTGTATGCATAAATCTTTTGAAGAAAAGGAAGTATGTATCTTAATATGCGTGTGTGTGTGTGTGTGTGTGTGTAAATGTCCTAACTCATTAGTTTACAGAGGATAGTATGTGGAATCTTAAGAAAAACAGCTTTTCACAGAGGGCAGTATCTGAAATCTAGATCTATTCACTGAGGGCAATATCTTCTTGTCTAGAATATATCCTGGTTGTCATTTTGTTCAACATCTGTTATATTTTATATTGTTTCTTTGTTTTAGACAAGGGTGCTGAAGTAAATACAAGAAATGCAGAGGGTATAACACCCCTCCATGATGCTATGAAAAGGGGTGCTCCAGAATTGGTTGAAGAGCTTCTAAAACATGGTGCTGACACAAATATAGAAGCGTATAAGGGGTAAGAAACATGTCTTTAAATATTCTTAAGACCTCTCCTTGTCTACTCTGATCTTGAACATAAAAATTTATATGGGGAGGTGCTCAGAATCTAGACAATCCTGCTTTGCACGAGTAATAAATAAAATTTTATCATAAAATAAACAATTTACTTGATCTACAAAACCCTAATGTTAATACGAGCATAGTTAGGGTATATAAATAAAATATGTAAACTACACAAATTTGTATCCATTATCAGATATTTTTATGTGATGTTCTAAAAACCGACCTTATGCATTTTATATGCGTATAATACCCGTATTTTTAAAAATGTGGCAATTAAATGTGAAAATATGATCATATTTATTTATTTTAATGCGAGCGCATAAATGATATAATATGACAAGCAGCGTATAAATTTTAATTGCTTCGTATGAATTTTTATACGCTTAAAAGAGTTATACGAAATGTTTTATACGGTTCTAAAATTTTATACGAAGCTTTTTTTAGGCGTATAAAGATTTAACGTAAGAAATCTTTGTTCATATAACGTAAAATCGCCACAATACAGTTTATTAATGTAAGAATCCTTCGTTCATATCACGTAAAATCGCGGCAAAACAGTTTTTAATGTAATAAATCTTCCTTTGTAGCTCGTAAAATCGTTGTAAAACTAATGTTTTAACGTAAGAATAATTCATTCATATCACTTAAAATCACGGGAAAACAGTTTTTGATGTAAGAAATCTCCGTCCGTAGCACGTAAAATCACTGTAAAACCATGTTTTAACGTAATAATTCTTCATTTAATATCACATAAAATTGTGGCAAAACAGTTTAATAATGTAAGAAATCTTCGTTCGTAGAACGTAAAATTGCTGCAATACCAAGTTTTCAGACATCTTTGTTCCTGTTATGTAAAATTATTATTCAATGGTTTAGGCGTTGGAAGTGCAAATTCGTCTACAATGCGCTTGTTAAAGCATTTAAATATGGTGTTGACACTCTTTAATGCATAATCATACCTCCTGGTTATTTTAAACTTCCCATTGTAAATCTTTACAATTTTATGTGGAACTAGGGGTCTTTTCAGCTTTCAGCAAATTTATTTTACATTATATTTTCAATAATTTCCCCCCTGGAAAAAAAAGCAGTACAGCAAAGAAATGACCAATGATTTGATTCCTTTCCTGGGACACTATGCATTAAAGGGTTAAAATATTTAATTCGAGGAACCAGGGGGTCTTATCATCTATTAACAAATTTATTTTGTATCATATTTCCAATAATTTACCCCTGGGGAAAGCAAAATAGCAAAGAAATGACCAACGATTTAATTCCTTTCCTGGCAATGCTTTATGCATTAACTAACTCGATTATCATGATTTTATTTTGTGTAATAATGCCAGTTCCTCTATAATGGCATTCAAATTCAAAATTTTGCTGGTCAGGGGGTGTAATCATAATCTGCTTTTATCTTCGCAGTCACATAGCTGACTGGAAATATAAACATTTTTGTTTCGTCCAATTTCGCTAGTTTGTAGTAATAATGCCAGTTCCTCTCTAAACGACATTCTAAATAAAATAAATTCCCATGACGGGGTTTAATCATAATCCATTTTTATCCCTGCAATTATAGGGAATTAAAGGAAAATACATCACCTGTACATTGTCCCATTGCCCCCTGGGTAAAACAGCTCATTCATGTTAAAAGATGAATATACCTCCTGGTTTATTAACCTTCCCTTTGGAAAGCTTTATAATTTATGAGGGACCAGGGGTTTATGTTCATCTTTTTGTAATTGTTTTCAAAACGTATAAAAAGACAATGTCTGGCATGTATCATGTTGCGCATGTATCATGTTATGCATGCTACATTATAATTTTTTCTGAGAATAGACAAAATTTTGACCTTGTCTGGCTAATAAGTACTTTTAAAAGTTTTAACGTTGCTACGAAAACATCATCCAGTTTAGAAAAGTTGTCACAAGTGTGATTTTATGGCCGTTACTACGATTTCCCCAGCTTTTCGGAGTTAAAGAGTTAAATTTTCATCAGTTGGTTTTTTCTTCTCTTTTCTGAGAAATTTAAAATAACTTGACAGGTATGTACAATGCCAGCTGGAATTTTTTTTAATCAAATGAATGAACTATTATTTTTTTGAATAGTGAACTAGTATATATTATATTTCTATGCGTAAACAAGACAATAAATTCATAAAAGAAGACAAGAAATGTTTTTGATGAACAAGTTTTCTACTACAAGTAAAAAAAAATTGCAAGCATACATGCTTTTATTTATAATACTGGTCTTCGTAAGAATAACTTCTTATCATCAATAAATCAAAACCTTCCCCGATGGATGTAATTATTGGCGTATTTTTATGGTCAGAAAAAAAGGAATGACATTTAGAAACATCTTATAATGTAAAATATGTTCGCATGTTACAGTCCTCGACGGGAGTAAATTGCAGGAGCTTTCTGAATAGAGCTAGCTAAACCTCCATGGAGCTCGACATGGAGCTTGTAAAAACTAAGCTAAGAGAGACGCTAGCCAGCTGATGGGCAAGCTGTCTCCAGTACAACTCTTATAATAGCCTGCATACAGACTCTTATTCCAACGGCACCTACGATCGGAGGGTCTGTGAACACAGGTTATGCTTATAAATCTTTCTGAGTTGTTTTTAGAACACCACGAATGAAACACGATGGCTCCTTCGCATAATTGAATATGCATGCTTGAAGCATCTGAATGTACCGGCAGACGAGTTTTGTAAACAACTTGGAAAATATTACGGAGGCCGAGAGAAAAATGGCCTGAAATAAAGGTTGCCAAGACAGGCCTGACTGCACGATATAAATTAAATATATACTATGCTTTTTAATGTTCTGTTTTTTACTAAAAAATAAAGTTAAAGTTACAAAAGGGCACCATTGCAAAAAAAGTTTGTTGTTATTCACATGCGGAGACGAAGGGGCCGAGTCAAATTATACTTGTCTGATAAGGTGTAAAGAAAATTGCTACAACTTATATAGAGCTGAGGTGTGCGATTATTTGAGCTCCTTAGTACAGTTTACGCACTCGCTACGAGCGCGATCGAGCTCCTTTCCCACCGAGGACTGATTATGTATTTAAAATGGGATAAAATAGACAGATTAGTCAGTTCTAAAATTCAAAACATTTTTTTCCATGCGACACCCAGGCTATGCACTTGCATCATAAAAGAAAGGTTTCCTTTCAGGAACAAGTCATATGTTATAAAAAGTAAAGTCAGTAAAATAATGTAAGTACGCCATGAGATTGTCCTGCTGGTAAGTATGTACTTTTAAGCCGAGTAGAAGGCAACTTAGGCTGGTTTTATGATCAAATGAGAAGATGTTTACAACTAGCAATTAGTTAAAAGTGTAAGATTTGTTTATCAAATAGGTTCAACTTTTTTTCTGTGTAATTAATGGAGTCTTTTTTTCCATTTGAAAGATTCTAAGTTTTTAAAATTTGTATTTAAATAAACACCAGGAAGTGCCTTTTCCGGCAATCTAGTGCATTTTATAAGCTAAAATTTTTTTTTGCTATAATACTAAGCTTACATTATGACAGCACATGTTAATTTTCCTTATTTCAACCACTGCAGTGCACACACTCTTTATGAACAATAATATACATGTCTATTTATATATAACTTTATTATCTAAAATACTTACATAGCTGTTACAATATCACCCAAACCAAGTAGTGCTGAATCACTTTTAAGGGGTTTGACAATAATTCCCATCTCCGTTATCCTGAAACACAAGGAGAAATATATTTACACCATCATCCATCATTAATGTCCATTCATTTTAAATTTATGACATTTTTAATTCACTAGAAACATATTTTATTGTATTATATTATATGTGTCAATCAAGTCAGACACCAGGAGTATTATTTATTGTTTTTAGAACATTATTTACACAATAAATATAGCCAGCTGCAACATTTTGGATAAATAATTAACATGTATCTAGATCTCTAGATCTTTCTGGGGAGGATCATTAACAAATATTAAATTTGCAAACACAAAATAGTGTTTGTATGTTTTCCCAGAAAATGTGAACAACTCAACTATTTGAATTAATCAACAAATTTTTATGAAATCACACCTGTATGGAGATCAAAATCCTTATCAATGGCAATAATCTTTACTGGTTATGCCTCTCAGTGACATCATGATGAGCACTTTCCTCCACAGAAGCATTTTTTAGAAATGTACATTCCATAACAGTGCAGACATGAAATAGCAATGTTATTATTAAACAAATAAAAGGGCAAATAATAGTTTACATAATTTACTTAATTGGGTCGCTGCTGTAAACACAATTCAAAGATTCATTGTAGTTTAGGTATAGGAACTTGCTAATTACAACTGCAACATTTACATCATTTACTGCAGAGCCTATAATCGTCACAGACATACCATGTGTAATTGTACACTAAAATTCCTTAGGATATTCATGAACTGATTGAACATACCTCACATTGTGAACAGCCAGCTTATGGTTGATAAAGATGTTACTTGAAGCATCACTAACATCATTTAAATGCTGAAAAAGATTTATGGTTATTATTTAAAAACATAAAAAGTAAACAAATCTATGTCACTAGTACGTCCGCAAAACTTTACACAAAACTTTCCCATGGAGGTGTGAAGTAATTGATCAATGGTCTAACCATCGTATCTTTGTTTTACACATGTTATTATTGTCACTGTTGTTGTTGTTTCCAAAGTTCTAGTCTTGGTCACTTTTTCATGTCAACCTTGTTAAAACGACCCGTTCAATCACGTGTGCACACTAGGCTAAAATTAATATTTTACATATACCTTCACAAATCTGGTCATAACTTTTGTTAAAATTAAGTTTTTGTAATTCTGTATAAGGTGTACGAGAGAGAATTAAATATATTTTCAATATATTACACTCAGAACAACAATTGCGGAATCCGTTAGATCCAAAATTTGAGAAAGTTCCCCCAAATTTAAAAAAATCAAGCCAGAGGTCTTACTCTTGTTTCACATGTTTAGATTTTGATTAATCATTACTTTTGAAGCATTCTTTTTGAGAAGTAGAATTAGAATTCAGAAATGAGTTTACAGGTTTTTTCAGAAGAGTGCATGTGTAAAGAACACTTCCCTCACAAACCATTTACTGTTATTAGAGGTTGTCTCTGGTACTTCTTCTCTTTTCAAGAGATAACTAATGCACAAAGCAAACTACTCAGGCAAAGTCTGTTGGGAGACATGCATGTTACTTACTGTGCAAGTAATGAGATAAAATAGAGGCAGAAATAAATTTGGAAATATGCAAGTAAGAAGTTAAAACAGCCTTCTCTCCGCATTTCTTATATCACTTTTGGAATCTCCTATTTTTCTACTGGAAAGAACAGCGATAACCTATAAGTCATAACCTTTGCTCTTCTCTGCAGATAATGCCAGTATATGAGATTGAGTTTTGAAACAGGCTTTAAAAGCATGCATTCGGATAAATATAATACTGACATGATAATGATGTGGGCCAAATATATAAACATTTTGACTCCCACATTACAGCTGTTATTAGCCATCGATCTTCAAGTGTGCAGCACTTCTTGTTTAATTTCCATCCTTCTTTATTTGTATATAAATGAAAATTTCACCAATCGCACTGCCCCATGATGAGAGAAGTATCTCTCGAAACATAACCCAAAGTTTATATCATTCAGGTCCATGACATGATAGATATGTCATATCACCATTAAATTTACTTATGATTCCATGCAGACTTAAATTTGCACTTATGAACTTTCATAAAGAATAATTTAATATTGTTTATAATTTTATTTTATTATATACATAAATAGCACATTCCTTTTGTTTTGCTAAGTTGAAATAATTCCATTCCTACCCTTTTGTTTGTTTCAACTGAAACACAAATTATCTTTGTTAAGTTTAAAGTCAATAATTATATTCCCATTACTTTTATGTTTGTTTCAGCTGAAATACTAATGATCTTAATGGGATTTTATAGGGTTTTAATGTTTCTTCTTAATTAAAATTACTCATGCGGATTATTTTTTGCATACAACTTAAAAAGGGTTTGGAAAAGATAAAACGTTAAAAACATTTAACTGGCCACCATTGAAAATTAAAGGAAAAATGTATTCAACCCTTAAATTTAGCATTTTTAGCATCAGCAAATAAAGTGCTGATACCAAGTCATCAATCTCCAACTTGCATCAATCTCCAACTTGCATCAGCACTCACATTGGCAAATTTGTAAATGGCTTCATTGGTATTTATAAGAGTGAATTATGAACTCATAGCTGAGTATCAAGAAATGCCTGTCATTTAAAAATGTGGTAAAACAGTTTTATGGTGTAAGAAACCTTTGTTCATTTGTAGCACATAAAATCGCTGTAAAACCATGTTTTAACATGTTTAAATATTTGTTTGTGTCAGCATGTGTGATGTTTTACGGCAGAGGCAAGACTATGATGTTCTAGCCTTCAAGAGCTGTTGTGAGTGACTTTTATAGCCATTACTACGATTTTCTGTTTTTAGAACTTACTGTACGTGACATTTTATGGCCGCTACTGCTTACTTTACAAAGCTTTGTGTGTGAGTTAACAGGAATATTAATTTGTTAGCTTTAATAAAGAATATTTTGGAAGACTACCTATGTCAAGGCTGTGGAAATCCAGCCGAATTACTGTAAACCATGTTTTAAAATCCGGTATTTTCTTCAATGGAAAACTCTAGAAAGAAAGAAATTTTGAAAAAGATAAATGATTTTTCCTTTATCATTTACTTCTGGTTCATAGGGGAGGTACCTGGCATCTAGTCAACTTATTTATAAGAATATAGTTCATGGAATTATATAATACATGAGCAAGTGGTGTTTCTTTATATAAATAAGGTAAATGAAATGCATTGATTCGTTGCACAACTGTTCCAGGAAGTGAGCTGTCTTGATGATTAATATAAAATTCCTTGCAGACTTTACAGAAAACCTTTACAACATAACCAGATGTATTTAAAGAAAACATCTGTGAAGGAGGTTGAAGGGAGATTGATTACTGTAGACGTTTTTTATTTTTCCTTCATTATTAATTCAAGGTCACACAGTCTTCGTCAGAGGGCATTTTAAAAAGTGCAAGCAGGCTATAATCTGAGCCATTTTAGCATCCAATGATCACATGCTAAAATTATATTTGTTAAAGATTTTATGGCCTGAAAAACCTCCAAAAAGGCTAGAAACCAGGGGCGGGGGGCAGGAGTTCATCATCTGGCTCATAAAGTGCCCTTTTTATTTATTAATATGCCGTTTTAAATATACATTGCCCTTTTTCAAATAAATATAAATACATGTAATTACCTTCGCGAAAACAATTTTTTGCTCACGTGTGTTGTTCGTGATTTCAATCATTCAAAGACACATTTCACTTTAAATTTAATTGCATATTCATTCTGAATTTTTCTTTGTTTGAGGGGAATACCCATCGACATTCCATTCTGTGTTTTTCTTTTGTTCAATAAATAGTTTTTGTAATTGTTAAGTTAGACACGTGCTGTTTTTAAATAGCTCAATAGCGATATTGAGAGAATCTGGAACCCAGATTGAGTGTAATGAATGAAATGTAAACAGAAGAAATTGTTGATAATTCCCTGCGACTAGACACATGCTTTCTTAATTATTTATTTATTTTCTGTTAAAAGACAGGTGGGGAGTATTAATAATTCTCACCACCTGCCTTTCAACAGAAAATAAATAAAATAGCTTATGATCGCTAAGGATATGATATATAAAAACAAAATTAACGAGACAAAATATAGTCTTTGCTTTCAAAATGCCTCGCAAAGAACGAAATAAAGAAAAAATTAGAGATTCATAAACAAGCAGTGAAAGGAAGTAAAAGTTTATTGACGATGTTCCCGCAGTCATTTCAATGACTGATATTTTGTTTATTATTATTTAGTTTGGGAGATCAGTTAAATGGCCATGAAAAGTTCAAGAAATACATTTTCTGTACCAATTGTTTTTTTGTGTGTGAACAAAAGTATGTGAGTGCAATCCGTTACAAACAGTTTCTGAAAATTTATTTATCTGCACGATTTGAGTGAAACTTTGAGAAAAAACAAACTCAAAGGAAGTCTTTTTCTTCATTTTAAGTTCAGAGGAAGATGGTTCAGAAAACATTGTAGATGCCAATGGGATTGATGACACGTCAGTCGAAAGAAATGTTGACGACAGTGATAACGAAACTGCTAATATAGAAGTTGGTGAAGCTAGCTGTAATTTTGCAAAACAAGCTGATGATCATAGAATTTATGACTCCTCAAAATATGAAAAAATGTATTCATGGCTCTATTACAGTATGGATAAAAAAGGTTATATGTGCAAAGTATGCGAAGTTTGTTATGCATCATCCATGACACCAACACGTAAGATTCGGGGAGCATGGTCCCACATGGCAGTACTGTTCAAGGACAATCCTAGTAAGAAATTAAGATGACACGATGACCCTGAACCGCATAAACAAACAATTTTGAGTATTGCTAATATGCTAATTGAGGATTCTTTGTCAGAAATAAAAGTCAACAAAGATAAAAACAAGGCAAACACTCTGTTTATATCGAAACTAATTATGATCATTCATTTTCTAGCTCGGTATAATTTACCTGTAAAACAACTATACCATCCAATATTCGACTTTGAACTCAAAGAACCTGTTCTCAAACAGTACCTTGAATCATGTCCGAAAAACGCAACTTATGATAGTCACGAGAGCTGTGACAAATTAATAAACTCAATATGCGATTATTTAAAACAATTAACATCAGAAAAATTGTCAAAAGCAACTGATATTGTAATTTTTTCGGATGAGGCCACGATTCATGCTCGCAAAGAAATGATGGGTTTGTTTGTCAGCGGATATGATGAGGAAAAAAGATTTTAATGGAATTTGTTACACTGAAAGAAGTTTCCTCCACAAAATCTCAAATCTTAATGGATGAAACACAAAATTTCAAATTTTAATGGATGAAATTTTAGAGTGTTTCAATGATAATAAAATCGATATTGCTAACACAAGATTTTGTTGTC